>CAUYON010059617.1:0-42500 GCA_963573935.1 Arctocebus calabarensis | reverse complement strand
TAATGGTTAACTTTGGTTAAATGAATTAAACTTTGTGAATAGAGTTGTGTTTTTTCATTTATAATGGTATGTCAATCAGGTTGATAAAATATCTCAGATTGCATGTGAAGCCCCCACACTGTACCCCATGGTTGAACTAATGTACACAACTATGATTCAATAAAAAAAAAAAAAAAAAGGATTGACTAAGTTCTTATCAGCTTCCAAAGCCCTACCATCCATCCTTACCCAAGGCTTTTATGGGTAAATTATAGCTTAGGTGCAATTTCCTCATCTGTGAAATGAGAAACTTTAGATCAGTAATTCCTCGGGTATGTTCTGTGGGGTGAGGGGAAACTTCCCCTTTCCCCTAGAAGTTCACTGAAAGCTCAACTCAAAATCAAGACAGATTAATAAGAGAAAGAGGTTTATTTACCTTGCACCCTTGCACAAGCAGGAGAGGCAGGGTGGTTACCCAGTATCCCAATAGGGTCCAGGCATTTGTAAGCCCTTGTCTAAGAAGGGGAGGAATATAGGTAATTCTGTTTAAGGGCAATAAATGGCTGCTAGGGAGGATGCCTAGATAATGGGGAAAATAAAAGAATGGGGGGAAACAGATTGACTTATACAATGTTTAAGATGAGGTGGGCCACGTCTGGTTACATTCTTGATCTTCCTCCCTACAATGTGCAGAGATAACAGGGAGGGGAAGGGAAGCCAATTTTCTTTTGATGGGTCCCTTCTGGTTATGCAGATAGAGGGAAGGCCCCTTCCAAGGGCGTGTTGATCTCTAAGGGCCTTTGATTCAAGATACCCCTTATACCAATAAGTCATATTTGGGGATAAAATTTCCAGAGCTCCTTTCATCCTGCAGAATGGTCATTCCAAGAAATAGCAAGAGATACTCTTTAAATAGGTTCAATGGCCAGAAAAACAGTTTTACAAAATGCTGTGGTAAAAATGTTCAAAAGGTTTCTTTACTGGGAAACCTTGAAGCCTCTCATAGGATAAAGGGTGAGATCTCTAAAGGAAGGTTGGAGTAGCCAGCTTCCCCCAGACTCAATGCACCGAACCTCTTTTTTCACAGAACATGTCTCAGGACTAGAGATCCAAAGAACACAATTTGGGGGACTTTGGCTTATTTTTATATTTCTTTTTAGCTCCAAATTCACTGTCTGTTTAGTTGGAACCTATAACACTTCCTCATCGAGACTTTTAACATGCTTGTGCCTATAGTCCCAGCCACTCCAGAGGCTGAGGCAAGAGAATCACCTAAGCCCAAGAGCTGGAGGTTGCTGTGAGCTGTGACACCGTGGCACTCTACCCAGGGCAACAAAATGAAACTCTGTCTCTAAAAATATATATAAATAAACTTTTAACAAAACATGTGATTAGAAATTTTCAGAGAAGCAATGGGCATAATTTTGAAAAGGTAACATCTTGAACTAAGGAAGAGGGATGGACCCTTCTTTAGATGGTTTCCCTGGTGATACCAAGTAAGCAACACCTCTGAATATGATAATTATAAAGAAATTTGTGTACAGGCCTGGTATTGATAAGGGTAACTTCCAAATTATCTCTAACTTTATGCAGGGTACAACTCAACTGTCTTGATTTATTTTTCTAATGTCAGCAAAAGAACTATATAAAGGAATAGATGTTTAATAATAATAATGAATTGGATTGGGGCTTTCTATTAAGGAACCTCACAAATCCATGCACACTCAATAGTCCAGAAAATGCCTCTATCTGTACCAAATGAGTAGCGTACATGTTTTTATTCCTCTTATATTTTATGTACAAGATGTAAGAGTGCAAGAACCAAAGTATGTCTTGAAAGACTGAATAACATTAAGGCTTCCAAAGGAGTTAAAAGCATTTTAGTGCATTATCATTTAAGGACTGTATACATCATACTCCTTTGGACAAACAAAACATTTGGTCTTAACAGCTCTGCTGTAATTATGAGATCTGTCTGTTCTCAAACACTGAGTCAGTAAGTGGTTAAAGCATAAAACGTGGGGGGCATGTTCTTCTTTGAACAGATTCTCTAATCATCACCAAAAACCCATCAAATGGCAGCTCCAAGAATGCTGATGACTGATGTCATCACAGTCCGAGTTTGTGGACTGAGGTTTCAGGGCAGGATGAGTTGAAATCCATGAGCTCCATTTTGTTTCAGCTCCAACCCTATGACCTCAGACTAATAAATCCCTAAAATTCTATTTCCCTGAAGGGTGAGGTCATTCTACAACTACACCAGCATTGCCACAGGGTTTGTGAACTTCACCAGTCCTGGAGCTCCCTGTGGTATGGCCGGCGTTGACCACACAGCAAACCAAATCTGCACTAGACCCTACTCTGCACTGCTCAGCTCATGGAGCAATGCTGCGTGCCTGTCAGTTTTCATCTGGGTAGTCCCCTGCAAAAGCAAATTGCACATACCATGTTATGCTTCACAGCCACCGTCTACCTGGGGGCTTGCTCCCACTTACGTGAGCGCTGCCCCTGAGGAGCATCTCCTCAGCACTGTTGCTGATGTAAAAGGAGCAAAGGAAATTTTCACTAGACTAGGGTCAAGAAGGAAAATTCTTCCTGAAGCACAGAGCTGTAGGCTTGATTTGTGGTGTTTCCTTATGAAAATGACCCATCTCTCCGGGAGATCATGCAGTGAAGGTTCTCTCAGGCCAACATTCAGCCCAGCACAGGCTCTTTTGTTTTTGCTTTTTTGCAAAGAACTTCTAGCCAGGCTCATGTTACCAACATCACTGCCTTTGCCATGTCAATATTGCTATTCTTCTAGTGCGGCATCTGTTACGAAAGAAAACAACAAATTAAACATTGGAGGCAGCTGGTGTAGAAAGAGCTTCTTGGCAATGTTTTTCATGGCAATATCACTTCACCCTGAAAGGAATGGTCAGCCTAATAAGTGTGCAGACACCTTAGCCTTCCCCAGTATCTCTGTGACACTTCCGACGATTAATAGATCCAGTGGAATAGGCCACGGCCATGGTCATGACTCATACTGTGGTTGTGTCTAAGGTCAAGAGAATTTTATAGTGTGTGAGTCATGTGAGGTTTGAAGCATATACTGCCGAGAGTCACATGTCTGCTTCACGTGTGTACTTTGCAGTGTGAATACTGCGGTACATGTGGCCATGTGTGTCCATAACGCAATGCCTACAGTGTTTTCTCAATTGTCTTGCCTCTAAAATGGAGGAATTTGTCCTGGATCGTAAATAATGGTTTTTGAAAAATAACTTTTTGACATATCCTTTTTGAAAGGGGAGAAGGTTCCCATGGCCAAATTGGGTCATTCCCATGTTCACATTGCCAGAGAGCCTCCCTTTCTCCTGGGTTTGCTGCCTTGCTGTCCGTTCTTTCCCCGGGGTAGCATTTGTATGTCAGCAGTGCACTGATTTTCCACATTTCCTTCCCTCACTGTCTCCATTTATTTATTTAAATAAATAATAGTTCTGTTGATTTATTTAATTCTGTCAATGATGTATTTAGTCAACAGAGATAGAGTGGATGTAGAAAAAAGTTTGAGAAGGGGTTCTGGCCTTCCCCGAGGCTGCAGCCTGAAAGAGAAAACAGGAAAGACTACAGCAATACCTTACATGTCATGTACACTCGGTGACTGTCTCCCCGTAGCCCAAGTGTTTCTGGAGCTCAGAGGACAGGCAGAACCCCCTCAGGTGTGATGAACAAACACGGCTTCCTAGAGACAGGAGGGTTGAAATGGGCCTTGAAAGGTGAATAGGATTCTGAGGGCTTCCCACCTAGAGGAAGGGCCAGGGACACCACTCAGTGTCCAGTCTGGGAAGCACAAACATCCACATGGTTTATGCAGAGGAACTGGGGCTGATACATTTGCAAAGACAGATTCAAGCTAGCTTTTGGAAGACCTTGAGTATCTCAAGTCAGAGCTTTGTTGCTAATTGAGAAGGAAGCCTGGCAAGTGTATGAGGAAGTCATGCTAGCACATGGAAGGAGCACAGCGCAGAATATGAGACAAGTGCAGCACTGCAAACCCAAGGTCGAGCCAGGTGTATCATGGAAGCTATAAGAGTTTTAAAAAAGACAATGACATTTGCACTGAAGGCCCTGACTTCACCACAATGCCATATATCAAACAAGCAATGCTGTACTTGTACCCCCATGAATATATACAAATAAAAAATAAATGAAAGAAAGAAGAGAGGAGATGCAAGAGAGATTCATTTATCCATTAAATGAACATTTCCCGAGCACCTGATATACACCAGTGTTTTCTAAGCAGCCACTGTTTATGTAGCGCCGTCATGCTTTTGGCCAGATCCTCTTCTCCTGATGTTATACTTAGACTTTATATCTTTGCATCTTTGACTTTGACCTTGCATCTTATCTTTATGCAAATATACTTATGTTTCATTTAAATACATTTATTTCTTAAAAAATTAATTTAACGTCACTTCCATTTGCCTCCCTATTTCAGTTACATGTTAATCATATTAAAAGAACAAGGAAAACAAAACAAGTTGCTCACTCCTAGGTAGATGCTGCCTACTGATGCCTGCGTAAAAGACAGAAAAAAAAACAATGTTAAAGGGGTGTTAAAACTCTACCATCAATTTTTCTGCTTTGCCTATACTAAAAGGATTGGAGAGAATTGAAACAGAAATAACTTTCTCACTGTGAGATTCAAT
Source organism: Arctocebus calabarensis (assembly GCA_963573935.1). Classification (NCBI taxonomy): domain Eukaryota; kingdom Metazoa; phylum Chordata; class Mammalia; order Primates; family Lorisidae; genus Arctocebus; species Arctocebus calabarensis. The sequence continues at coordinate 37,833 of CAUYON010059617.1, read as the reverse complement.
GCCGCTGATACTCAGGTTCTTTGCTGGAGGCAGCTTCTGTGCTAGGAAGTGGGGATGCAAAGATGAACTTGACCCTATTCTGGAGAGCGTGGTGGAGGGGGGGAGACAAGCCAGCATGCTAACAGGTACCGTGCAGAGCAGGGACAAGGTCTGTGTCTAGGACGCCACATGGGGCCAGTTGAGAGGTAGACATTTCCCCAGCTCACTATCACTTGGGACTTAAATCCTAGCTCTCAGGGCTGAGAATGGATATATTAATACCCACCTTTGTTCTCTGAGAAAATCAAGCGCAGAGGGGGATTTCTGGGCTGAGCAGAAATGTTAAAATACTATTCCTGAAAGAGAGGGTCTGGCCTCCTGTCACTGTCAGCCAATATGCAGGGATGGGTTTAAGCCTTGTCAGAAGGCCAGCAATTCTGGAAAATAGCAAAAGCAGCCTCTCACTTCTGTTCTGCCTCAGTTGCAAGTCTCATAACCTGTATAGTGAAATACAAGGAAACCAACCTAGAAAATTCTAAGTTTATCTGATAGGAAGTAACATCAAAGTAGTCTCCATTCGAACACTGCAGAATGTTTAAACCACAGAAAGGTGATTTTCACTTTAACAAATTATCTAAGAGAATCATCAGAGAAAACATCACATCGTCAAAGTAGCCTTTAGTCTACTGTCTCTGTGTGACTGCTCCCCAGGGTCTCCTGAGATAAACATCCTCACAATCGGGGAGAAAGCTTAGCTTTAGGCACAGAAGGTGTGTGGGGAGGGGCCGGAGACCAGGTCCGGGTCCTGCTTCAGCTCAGCTTCTCAGACTGTCTTGCAGGCCACTTTCCGGCTTCAATACAGTAGGAAAACCCCATGTGGTCAGGCAGTAACATATCACCCCTGAGGACCGAGAGGGCTGTGAGGCAAGTGTCGGGTCCTTTTCCCCAGTCAGGACCACGGGCTGAGATGAGCGCGTGTCCGATGGCAGCAGAGGTGCCATCGTCCTTAGGCCACCAACTGCAAAGTCTTTTCCTGTGGTTCAGCCTTTTTTCCCACAGTGCCCTGGGCATAAAGGAAAAAGTGCGCCTATCTTACATGTGACCTGGGAGGAGAGATGACGAGAAAGAAGGAAGATGAGTGTAGGGGCCATGGCAGAGCCTTCCTGGGTAGGGGCAGAGCTCAGGGTGAAGGGGGACAGAGGAAGTGGGTAGGGTGGGGTTGACTTTTGAAGGATGAGTAGGAATTGGGGAGACAGGGAAGGACATGGCCCATGCAGAGAAAGCAGACAGCACCTGCACAGTCACCGGAGTGGGAAAGCAGGGTGGGCGGGAAGGCTGCAGGTGCGGTGGTGGGTGCAGCCGGGCTGGAGAGAGCAGAGGCAGCGGGGAGGGGTGAGGCAGGGGGACATTCCCAACACGGCCGGGGGCAGCCAGCTCTGCAAGGCTCCTAGCTGTTATTTTGAAGGAAGGAGAGATGGTTTTGTGCAGGGAAGGGATATGATTGGATTTGAAGTTTAGAAAGATAATTCTGCAGGGTTACAGAAGCTGATGTGGAGGGTGAAGGGAGAGGCAGGGGCCTGCACAGAGTATCTTTTATATCATTTCTAAACATCTTTCTCCCTGTCTTTTATGTTGTTATCAGGACTCACAAACCACATAAGAGGATAGTCCAAAGACGGGATTCTGTTACTTTTAAACTCCCACTTGGAAGAAAACAGCTTTCTGAGGTCAAATCTTTTTCCCTCCCATCAACCCTGTCTAATCTAATGCCATCCTGGGTGTTCCCCGTGTCCCACAGGCCTTGCAGTGTCCATTCAAATTCACTTATGAGTCATGTAATGAAGCCAACGGTTGATGGGGTTTTCTTCCCCTCCGTTAGTTTTATTCACTCAACACTTATGAGCTCCGACTCTGCCTGGCCTTGAACTAGCTGCTGAGCAGGCAAGTCCATTAAGGAGTTCTCATTTGGGGGGGAAGACGAGATAGTGTGCAAATAACTGTTCTGCAGCAAGGCAGATGTTTAACAAGTGCTAACATGGTATTGCTAAAGGGACTGGAGGTACAAGAATGGAGAAGGGGTAAGGTACCCTGAGGATGAAGAGTAACAGGGTCAGGTGTCCACACAGCCAATTTGTTATCAGTTATCTCAAACTTCCGCAGCTCACAGGAGAGACAGCCTGTGTTCCCATTACCAGATTCCCTTTCCACAGCTCCCGTGCCAATTATTTTATGAGCTTGGGAGTAGATTTTCTCCTGCGGTCCTCTGTCACTCCAGGCTCTGTGATTGCTTGCCACTGGATTCCAATCCTTTTCACAGAATTCTTGTAAACATTTTTTCCCCCGCAATATATTTTTTCAGGTTTTTCAAAATGTATATGCCGTGTTTGGAGTCTAAATAAAAATCAGTCTTGATAGAAAGCTTCGGTTACATAGTTCTAAAGGGATTTCCCCATCACAGGACACAAAATGTTGACCGTATTTAAAACAGGTGATGTAACAGCCGGGCGTATGCCAAGGGTCTTAGCGGGAGAACTCTTGCTATTTATAGAGCTGCTTTTTCCTAACTAAGCTTCCAGGGTGGGGGGGAGAAGAGGGAATACATTTCTAAGCTCCCGTGATCAGAAAGTGGGGTAGTAAGAGAAGAGGCCTTCTTTGTAGTGAAAGATGCCTGTACTGGAATGGCGCTTGATAGAAACCTAAGGCAAAGGGAAGAACATTTTCTGAGATCAGACCAAACCTGGGCGCCTGCTATAAAGAGAATAAGAAAGCAACAGCAGCCCAGGTTTTGAATCTCATTTCCCATCCAAAAGCCTTTCTTAAATCTGAAATTAACTACTTTCCTTCAAGCAATATCCTTTGAACATTGCTGTTGCCCTCCGAAGCTGCTCCTCATCCGACTTACACACTTAGTGCTCACGCTCGCCATAGGCACGATGCCAGTGCCAGCCGCTCCTGCTCAGATCTGCTCCGCTGGGATCTTTGGCTGCCCATTTGTTTGACTTGGACATGAAACTTACATCCCTATGTCGCTGCAATTTTGTCTTGGCACAGATCTGGGTGGAGATGTAAGCAGCCCCTCCAGGGGTTGGGGGAGGCTGCTGTGGGCAGTGCCTGCTATACAGAGCACCCACCCATGCAGACTGAGCATCGGACGCCGTCCCATGGTGTATTATGGTGGGTTTGCATCCCCCGATGTATTCCTTCCACTTGGCTTGCAGGCCTTTACTACGAGTGTAGCATAGGCTTCCTCCCTGATTGAGGTGAATTGCCCCCCTGCACCAGCACAAGCAGGTGGTGAGACAGAGCCGTGCAGAATTGGAAGCTCCAGATTAAACTGAAAGGTGCAGAGGAAAAAGCATTTTGCATAGAGAAGTTCATACACCCTCCAGGTTGCTAGCAGTTTTACTTTAAAAGGCCTATCTAAGAACATAGATAAGGTATTTATCCCCCTGACATGTATGTATGCAGTCTCCACAGGTCCATCGTTGTCCTACTGGACAATAGTAATGACAGATAAGGAATTCTATTTCTATTTAATGTTGGAATGCCATGATCTTCCTCTGGTGTCTTCTTTTTATTATGCTTATGCTAAAGCATATTTAAATTAAAGTACATCGCCTAACTGCACATCAGTGACAGCAAAGTGACAGGCTTGCTGCACATATGATGCCAATTTGCTGCCACTCCTCACCCCCATTGTGCTGTGGGTAATTTATGCAGCCAGGCTTCAGCCTCAGTGACATCTCATTCCCGTGCTGAGTGACATAGGTGAGCTTTGTCATTGACCGTGCAATAGTACCTGCAGTGCAAGCTCTGGGGTCTCACTTCCTGAACTAACCATGAGTAAATTATTTAACTTTCCTGGACCAGAGTGGCACCTGTGGCTTAGTGAGTAGGGTGCTGGTCCTATATGTCAACAGCGGTGGGTACAAACCTGGCCCTGGCCAAAATGCAATGGAGAAAAAAAAAAACTTCCCTGGATAGGCAGCACCTGTGGCTCAAAGGAGTAGGGCACCGGCCCCATAGGCCGGAGGTGGGGGATTCAAATTCAGCCCTGGCCAAAAACTGCAAAAAAGCAAAAGAAAAAACCTTCCCTGGACCTCATTTTCCTCCTCTGGGGAATGAAGATAATGAGCCCTCCCTCACAGGGCCGCTGTGATACTGAGGTAGAATGCTACACATAGGTGTCTGGGATGGGGTTAGCACAAAGGCATATCTATTTTCCTAAGTACAAGTAAATTCAAAACTCCAAAATCCAAAATGCTCCACAATGTAAAGGTTTTTGAGCACCAGCGTGATGCTCAGAGGGAATACTGGGGCATTTTGAATTTGGAATTTTCAGATTTGGGATCCCCAACCAGCAAGTACACCGTATTTCACATGTTCTACACATCTGGAAAAATTCAAACTTCCAAATGCTTCTGGTTCCAAGCATTTCAGATAAAGGGTACTCAACCTATTATGGTGACAAATTTTACTGTACTTCCTCTTACTAAATAAGCCGATATTTTTGTAAAATTTTCAATACCTTCAGGTCAGGGAAAAACACTGGTTATAGAAGGCATTTAGAATATCATCACCTAACTTATTATATGGTACAGTTATCACCATTTTACATAGGATATATTTATTTACTTTCTGTCTCCCAACACAAGAATGTAATTTCCATGAAGGGCTGGGCTGACTGAATTGTGTTCAGTACTGGACTCCTGGTTCGTAAAACTGTACCTTTCATTTAGTAGATGCTAAATAAATATTGGGGCAATAGGAGAAAAAATGAATGTTATCTATAGTCGGGGCTGTGAGGCCATGTCTCCAGCCCTGACCCAGGGCCTCCTTGGAGCCAGGATGCTACATCTCCACCCGACCCACTCAACTGTCTGGAGGCCAGCTGCTGCACCAGCTTACAGGGGGTAGATCTCATTCAGGTCTCAGGTGCCGAAGCACCTGAGAAGTCACAGTCAATATTAGTAGGAGCGAGGATCTCAGCAGCAATATCTCAGCAGCTGTCTTTGTAGGGGAGCACCGATCAGGTGTCCTACGTGCAAGAAACGGAGCCAAAGGAGGAGCCCCGGCTAACTGCTCCCAAAGCTTTTATAGAAGCAATCCTGTGGCTACCTACACCACAGGTGTGGAGACTGCTAACCAATGATGTACAAACTTTTGTACTCTCCTGCATCTCACTAATAAGAGCCAATGATGTTAAATCCCTTCCCCAATCCCTTAATGCCAAAGTATTTCTCACAGGTGCCTCCTATAATCTATTCTACTAGATTAAAAAATATGATGGACTTTACGTCTTTTATGTTTACCTGGATGGAGTTGAAACACATTCTTCTCAAGAATGGAAAAAAAGGGCAGCACCTGTGGCTCAGGGGGCAGGGCACCAATGGCTAGGTGGGTAGGGTGCTGGCCTGATATATCAAGGGTGATGGGTTCAAACCCAGCTCCGGGCAAACTGCAGGAAAAAAATAGCCAGGCTTTGTGGCGGGTGCCTGTACTCCCAGCTACTCGTGAGGCTGAGGCAAGAGAATCACCTAAGCCCAGGAGTTGGAGGTTGCTGTGAGCTGTGTAATGCCATAGCACTCTACCCAGGGCAACAAAGCGAGACTCTGTCTCTAAAGAAAAAAAGAATGGAAAAAAATCCAATGTACTGAATGCTAACAAGAAACCAATATATAGACAACTACATACCCACACAAACAATGAAACACAAATATAGTCTAGCAAGGGGAGAAAAAGAAAGGAAAGAGAAGGGGGAGAGAGGGCAATTGGCGGGATCTCATCTAATGTACACAATGTGAGGGTGGTCAGGACACCCCCTGGGTGAAGGGCTCAATTACAACTTGAACTTAACCTTAGAATTGAAAACAATATAACCTAAACCTTTGTACCCTCATTTTAATTTGAAATTATTTAAAAAATGGAAAGAAAAAAAATACGAGGTAGATAATTCTACAGCCCATTGAGCTGCCTTGCAGCTCACCCCAGAGAGAGACACAGCCTTCCTTCACACCATCCTCCAAGTAGCAGCCAGGTTCTAACCAAAGAGTTCCTATTTTCAGGGATACACAGAGAGTTTGGCTTAGTGCTTTCCACAGTAGCTTCTTCAATCATTGCCTTTGTAGTTCAAGGGCCTCTAACTACTGAGCAGGTGACAGGAGGATGAATGAACCACAGGATGGATACAGCCCGTGTGCTGGGGATGAGACAGCGTCTGTGTCATCACTGCTCCAACACTTGCCCATTAACACAGTCCTTCTCTTTCGTGCGGTGCCTGCATTGATGGCCCATTATTCCCAGTTCAAAGATAGTCACTTTATTTATCAATTATCCTATTTGGCATAAAAATGTCTCGTTGCCCAAAGCAGAAAAATTCCCATTCATATATTTATTTGGCTAACATTTCTTGAGTGTTGGGGACTTTCCGAAAAAATGGTGATATGGAAATGAGTAAGACCCCGCCCTGCCCCAGGCCATCTCCTGCTGCCCTGGAGGAGACGTGCACAATCACGACACATGATGACGGAGAGGCAGCCCCGAGTGAGGACGCACAAGGCAGCCGTCAGCGCTGCTGTCCGATCCAGCAAAGGCTTCACGAAACAGCGGCAACTGGCCTGGGGCTTGAAAGAAAACTCTACTAGAGAAAAGGAAGGTGTGTGTGTCCTAGAAAGAATCACCAAAGTAAGAAAGTCAAGTCTAGTTCAGCAGTTCTCAGGGGACGGTTCCCAGGCCAGCATCAACACGACCAGGGAATTTGTTAGAAATGCAGATTCTCGTGGCCACCGTAAGGTGAGGATGGGTCCTGCTGTCTGGGTCTTAACAAGCAATGCAAGGTTGGGAATCACTGTCACAGTCAAGTGACGGTATCGAGGGAAGGAAAAATATAGATTAACAACACATCTTGGATTTTGCCACATAGCGCACACGGATATAGATTCCCTGCCTCTACCACAACTTTTTTCCACAAAGGATTGAAGTGGTTTTACAAGATTACAGATATCATGAGAAGTGGTAAACGGCTAGGGGAAAGACCAATAAAATAGAATAAAAGCAGAAAAGTAATGAAACCATTACTCTTTCACCATAAATTTCCTGATTAACTTCCTGGCATTCAAGCTGTTGGAGCACCCGCTGCTTGATACAGAAACACACTCAGCTTACAGGAGTGACGGCAGCTGCAAGGTTAAGGGCAGTCGTTAAGCACACAGTTTTGCCACCACTAAAACCTGAGAGGGGTTTCCCCCATGCATGGCACCTTGTTCAAAAGTTACTTTTTGCTGAGGACAGTGACGTTGCACAGTACAAACCATGGCAAGTGTAAATGTCTATTTCTATGGCTCCCTGACGTTAGGCTAGTGGCTTGCTACCGAAGAACAGTCCAATAAAAGGAACCCAGGGAAAGGACTAAACAGTGAGAGTTTGTAAGATGCGGCTGAATCATCCGAATAGTATCATCAAAGATCGTATCAGAGGTAGAAATGGGAGCAGTGAAAAAGGCAGAGGAGAAATGAAATGATTAGATTTTTTTTAATTTTTAATCTTAATTCCTTATTTAAAAAAATTCAAATTGATATCAAAATACAAATTTTTTATTAAATCATAGCTGTGTACATTAGTGCAATCGTGGGGTACAATGTGCTGGCTTCATATACAATCTGAAACATTTTCATCAAACTGTTTAACATAGCCTTCATGGCACTTTCCTAGTTACTGTATGAAGACATTTGTATTCTGCATTTAGTAGGTTTCACCTGTACCCTTCTAAGATGCACCGTAGGTGTGGCCCCACCAATTACCCTCCCTCCACCCATCTTCCCCCCTTCTCTCCCCTCCCGTGCCTCTTTCCCCATATTCTTGTGCTATTATTGGGTTATAGCCTTCATATGAAAGCTATAAATTAGCTTCATAGTAGGGCTGAGTACATTGGATGCTTTTTCTTCCATTGATCCACGAATGGATTAATAAATTGTGGTACATGTATACCATGGAATATTATGTAGCCTTAAAGAAAGATGGAGACTTTACCTCTTTCATGTTTACATGGATGGAGCTGGAACATATTCTTCTCAAAATACAAATGTTAAGGATACATTGTTTTTATTACTAAGGTAAAGTTCAAGTTGTAGTTGAGCCCTTCCCCCTAGGTGAGATCCCACCAATCACCCTCATTCCTCTTCCCTCCCTGCCCCTCAGCTCCCCTCCCCCTCACCATACCATACTTGGGTTTTTCTTTTAAGTGGGTGCATAGTTGTTTACATATTGGTTTCATACTCGTATTGATTAGATTGCATCCCAAGTGCCCATCGACCCATGAATGGATTAACAAACCATGGTATATGTGTACCATGGAGTACTATTCAGCCACAAGAAATGGTTAGATTTGAACATGAGAGAGTGAGCATGGCACGCTGTCAGAAGAACTTCATCTTGAAGAATGTGCTGCTCTGAACTACTGTAACCTCCTAAACTGAGATGTCTCCGAGTTCCTTGGCTTTGTCATCTGCCAGACTTCTCTTTTCAAAAGCTTTTGACTTGGTACATTATGTATGCAGCACACACCACACAATTCCAGCACTTGATTAGATTCTGACGTGGATTATTCTCTGATTGTTCACTTTCGTGTGAGTTATTTTCTCAACTAGATCGTAAATTAGATGAGGCTTATCATTCCCCTGTTTCCTTTAGCCAGGGAACACTTTGTCAGGAGGCTATGTTTGGACCTACTTTTGAAGGAAGATACGAATTTGCTTGGAGAATGGAAGTGAGTATTTCAGAAAGCACAAAATACAGAGACATTGGTGAGGGCAGCAAGTGGGGAAGAATCCAAGGTACACAAAGTCGCTGGGCGAAGCTCCACAGGCTCAAGGAGAGAAGGAAGGCTGCCTGGAAGGTGGAGAAAACCCCACCTTGGGTCACAGTCAAAGGCTTAGACTATCTCTTAAAGGTATAGATCTGGGAATGGCATCATTAGACAGCAAAGATCACATTACAAATTGTACTGTTAGCATTCTAAAAAAGACCATGTGTGTGTGTGTGTTAGAGGTAATGAGAACAGTCGTTATGATCTGGTAATTAAGAACATGCTGTATTCAAAATTTACTAGCTATGATCTCAGACAACTTATTTAATCTATTTCCTTCTCCAGAGAATAGTCCCCAACATACAGGGATGTTTGAGGATGAAATGAGATCATGCATTTAAAGTGGTCAGCGTATGCCTGGTACATAGGTGCTCAAAAATGGTTGTCATTATTATATGATTCCTGGAGGGAGAGAGACCCTTCTGTTTTTACTCACTTGGGATTTATTGGCTACTAATTTCTTTTCCCACCTAAGTCCAGATGAGAAATAATGAGTGATTCAAAGGCTTGGGATGGCCCTGTGTGGTCAGGAACAGAAGCAGGAGACCCAGAATGCCATTCTCATCAGCTTTGGAAGCAGGGCTGAGCATGGACACTGGGCATTTGTCATGGCACCAGCTCCATCTCCAGTGGCACTCGGCAGCACCTGTGTAGAAAGACAAAAGGATGGTGGCAGCAGTGCTTGGTTTCTAGAATTTTATCCACAACAGATGAAGTAGAAGGATTGTTGATCAAGAGAGTCGAAGGTCCTAATATTTGAGCTGCTGTGTCTCCCAGGCTGGCAAGGGAGGAAGTGGGACCAACAGGGGCAGACAGGACTGGGGAAGAGAGCAGAGTGGAGGAAGCAGACAGCGGAAGAAGTCATCACTCGAGCCATCAGAGAGCAGTGAAACAGGAAGTAAGGAAAAGAGAAAACTCTGGAGGTAGGAAGTTAAAGGTGGGACATTAAGAAGCCTTCATCCTTTCCACAGTGCCAAGTGCCCTGCTTGTAAATAATAGCCATTTAATCAATAATTGTGGATTAAATTCATATGTATTGGCTTGATTTGACTTCATGCCCAATCCATTCAAACACTATAGCTGGCAGGCCAGCATGATTATCTGTCAAAAGTTTAATCCAGAAAGAATAAATGTCATCATGCTGTCTTCTCTACCATGGCAAAAGTGTTTCAGCAAATCAAATGGATGTAGATTTGCTTTGTTTAAAACTTACGTTGGGGTGCACAATTCTGGAGGAGAATTAAGACTGGTTCCAAAATGAAAAAAGTTGAAAAGGACTCAACTTGCTAGCTACGTGAACAGTCAGAAAAAGGCACTAGAAAAATTATAGAAAGATGGAAGCAGAAGGAAGGGACAGTGTTTGAGAACTCACAGATGTAATTCCCAGGGAAGGCGGAGCTCACCTGAGGAAGAAGACTCTGTAGGATGTAGGAACAGCTGAGTACAGAGACGGCCCGACCCCTCACCTCCTCCCTGGTACCTGACCACCTGCCTCTCTCTCACACAGTTTTGAAAGAGTGAACGGAGAATCTGAACAGACGTGCACAGTTTGTGAGAGCCAGTAAATCCTTAACCTTGTATGAAGCCAGATGAAGTAACTTAGCCAATTCTGATGAGGCTGCTTCTGAGAGTGACTCACATTCGGACCCTGGGACAGAGACCACGTTGGTAGGGCTTCTGTTACACCTGCAGTTACCTCCAGGGGGCGGTTACTCTGTACTAATGAATAAGTTTTTCTGGGCCTACCACAGTTCTGCCGCAGATGACTACAGGGTCTCAGCCTCTTTGGGTCTGACTAGACCTAGAAGGTTGGCAGCTTCCTTCGGGCTCTTCCCCTGGGTCTGCACGACCTCTGGACTGACTTCTCCCCTCTCTCCGCACACATGCCCTCTGCAGGGCCTTGGCTTCTGCTGCAATGTAGTTCAACTACACATGATTCTGTCTTCTCAAGGGGCCAACATGGGTCCTTCCTTTCCTCAGCCTTGCAGACAAGCTCACTAGGACTCCAGGAACATTCCCATTTTAATTTCCTAAAGCCAGCAACTGATTAGCCCAGTTAAGCCTTTGTACCAATGCCTGAGTTGGGTCTTCAATCCCAGTTACTCAGCTCAGAGAATGTGGTGATGACCTTCAACACTCCTGGCCAGGATGTGGTCAGCCAATGCTGAGAGCAATGAGGGAGTCCCCCAAAGCAGCTGTCAGCTGAACTGCTACCAAAAATGGGCTCGCTATAGGCACTTTGGGGGAGCCTCAGCACTTGGTAGAAGTAGGTTTGTTCAGCAAACTTGGTTTAAAAAAAAAGTATTTAAAAGAAGGGAGTTTTTAGAAGAAAACTTGATTCAGGTAAAAACACACACACACACACATACACATATATATAAAATCTGGCTGTGAAGCAAGTTGTCTGGAATGTGCCAGAACATGTTCACAAGACTATTCAACTACTTATGAGCAATGTAGACAAAAATAACTCAGTTTTCATCAGAGGCTATTTCCATAGCTCTTTTTTAAGTTGTGTTAGCGTGTTGTTTTGGTTGTCACAGTTTTTGAGTTTTTCTATCTTCCATCATGGCTGTCTTTATAACCAGAAAACACTTTATCACGGTGGCACCTGTAGCTCAAAGGAGTAGGGCACTGGCCCCACATGCCAGAGGTGGCGGGTTCAAACCCAGGCCCAGCCAAAAAAAGAAACCAGCTTTATTCTATCATCATTCTTTGTTTCTCTTTTAGTGTTTTCCAACTTTTTTTTATCTCACAGAACACTTGAACCTATAGATAAACTTCCACAGCACACTTAAGTTATGATCAAAGAAAGAGTGAAAAAAAATAATACACTTACTCTGCTTTGAACATCTTTTGAAAATAATTTAATTAATGATCTTTAAAATTTTTCTCAGCACACCTAAAATCTTCTCAACCTACACACCAGTTGAAAATCATTGTGGGTTAATCAGTGACTTACAGATTTTTTCCAAGTTTTAAATTTTTTTAGCACACATTGATAGTTTTTGCCCCTCTCTGTGACCATTTTATAGACACCACTCGTATCCTGTAGGATAGGATGTCCCCTTGCCCAGGAAAGACACTGGCTGGTCACAGTGACCATATTTTCTTAGCTGACTCCCATAGAGTTGGCTTAGCTGAAGTAGCCAACCTTCTCCTGGAAATCCAAATGAGAACAACTCCACAAGAAACACAGCTCCAAGGCCCCATGGAGTCACCAGAGTCACCTTCAGCCTTTGTCGAACCACTATAATGTTATGAGATTCTATAATTAGTGCCTGGATTATCTTCACAGTAATATCGTCTCCTAAGTCCTACGACATTTTCCTCACTGCCAGTATTAATGAAGACCTATTAATCATTTCTCAAGGAGCACCACCCCTCACCTTTTTATGCTCAAAGACTGTCATGAAACCACTTTTTTAAAACTTTGTATGGAAACAAAGGTGATTATAATTGCTCTGCCAACTGTGATCAAAGTGGAGAAGGTTTGTGTTGTTTTTGTTTTGGTTGTCATACAATATTGTGTATTTTGAAAGGGAAATGCTTTCAAAGGTATTTATTTGTAGGAGCAAACTGATGGATGAGGTATTTACAAACAAAATCAAACTGCAAATGATTAGGATAGCCATTCATGTTAATGACAAGTCAAAATACATTCTGCGTCTGTGGAATGGCTTAGCATTGTACTTTGAGTAACATAATTGGCACATTTCAGACTGTGCTTATTCAGAGGTGTGCTAACAGTATTCGTAGAATTTTAAGTATACACCATATGAAAATATTCAGGTACAAAAGCCTGGAAAAGTGAAAGAAAATGGCACTCAGTCAATCTTATGCAACTATAGATTCAAAAGGTTAGAAAATTTCCAAAAAACTGTTAAGTTTTCTGTTTACTTTTGCCCTACAATTCCACAGCTTCATTTCTTAGTAGTGTGTTAATGAGAACCATGCTTTTATGTTTAAAAAAAATGTATTTAGAATCATCAGTCTACTAAGTATTCATATAGTTCAACAGTTCTCAACCTGTGCGTCATGACCCCTGAGTTCCATTTGTAACAATATGGCAATTAGGAAGGTTGAGAACCTTTGATATAATTCATCATCCTCTTTTTTTCTTTTTCTTTTGTGATAGAGTCTCACTTTGTTGCCCTCGGTAGAGTGCTCTAGAGTCATAGCTCACAGCAACCTCAAACTTTTGGACTCAAGAGATCCTCTTGCCTCAGCCTCCTGAGTTGCTGAGACTACAGGCACCTATCACAGTGCCTGGCTATTTTTAGAGACAGGTTCTCACTCTTGTTCTGGCTGGCCTTGAACTCTTGACCTCAGGCAACCACCCACGTCAGCCTCCCAGAGTGCTAAGGTTACGGGCATGAGCCACTGCAGCCCGCTAGTTCATTGTTCCTGATCTTCATAGAATTGGAATTGATTTTAAGTAGAGGAGAAATTACTAATAAAAACTCCACAACCTCATTGCAGAAAAGGTTGTTCTCTGTAGAAAAAGTACAATGTCAGCTCGGCGCCTGTGGCTCAACGGGCTAGGGCGCCAGCCACGTACACCTGAGCTGGAGGGTTCGAATCCGGCCCGGGCCTGCCAAACAACAATGACGGCTGCAACCAAAAAATGGCCAGGCTTTGTGGTGGGCGCCTGTAGTCCCAGCTACTTGGGAGGCGGAGGCAGGAGACTCGCTTGAGCCTAGGAATTGGAGGTTGCTGTGGTGCCACAGCACTCTATCCAGGGTGACAGCTTGAGGCTCTGTCTCAAAAAAAAAAAAAAAAAAGAAAAGAAAAAGTACAATGTGCATTCATACTGTGGTAGGAGCCTGGATGTGTTGGCAAGGAAGCTGAATCAGGGGACGCTGCCCAGCTGGCCAGGACATTGTCACCCTTTTGGGTTAAATCCTCTTTCGATCTTCTCTCATGAATTGCCCTCCCAAGAAGTACTTGCTTCCTTTAGGTCTTTTTTTTTTTTTTTTTTTTTGCAGTTTTTGGCCAGGGCTGGGTTTGAACCCACCACCTCTGGCATATGGGTCAGGCGCCCTACTCCTTTGAGCTACAGACACCACCTCCTTCAGATCTTCTTGTCCCTCACTGCTCCGATTGCTGTTCTCTAACCACAGCTGGAGAAATCATTAGCACAAGTGTAACCCTGCCACTGTCTTGTTTAAATCTAACAAATTTCCACCACCTGCAAAATACCTTTCTTCTAGAATGGCTCACCAAGCAGGTCTATGATTTGGCCCCAACCACATACCTCGCTTAGGAATAGGTTCAGATGCATGAGTCAAAACATAAAATGACAGAAGGCAAAATGACAGTGTTGCAGCCAAGGTAAGGGCCTATTTTCCTCTCACATCAACAAAATGCAGAGGAATGTCCCGGGCTGATGTGACACTCCTCTGTGGCCAGCGCCTTCATCTCCTGTTCCTGTCCTCCTCAAACTATAACTTCTTCCTCATAGTATAAGGTCACTCACTGCTCACCCAGCTCTCAGGGCTGCATTCCAGACAGGAATCTCACTTTAGAGATGTTTTCCAGAAATTGCATGTCATTTCCAATTATATCCCATTAGTCAGAATTAGTCACCTGTGCACACCTAGGGAGACTGGAAAACACAGTCATTATTCAGGGGCCACTTTGTACTTTTCAGCAAAGGATCTTTTATTCTCTCTTCAGCTGAATGTTATAACCTGGCATGGGCAAGCTGCAGGCAAGAAGACAGAAGCCAAAAAGGTGACTTGACTTGGAAAAGTTTCATGAAAATTTCCTCTTTCTGATCTCTCCCCAAACCATAAAACAGCTCTCTGTTTTCCCAGGCAGTATCTACTACATTGTATTTTCCTAAAGCAAGTCATGATCGCCTGTCCTTGGAGAGTAAGGCAGGGTGGAGGGCCAGGGGCCTTCAGAGCTCTTCTCTCCACACATAAAGAAAAATCAAGAACTGGAGCTCTAAATAAAGAAATCAAAATGATATAAGGATTTGCCAGCTTTGCAAGACTATTTTTCCCTTGTCAGCAACTTTGAATGTGTGCCTTGTTTGTTTTTTCCTTAGGTCTAATAAATTACCTACCTTGAGAATTTCCTTTACAGTGCTTGATTATTCTTGCTTTAGTCATCATCTGGACAGCAATGCTTCTGCTCCAGGTGTGGGAACTCTGGAAAAACAGTCAGCATCTCACCCTCTGAACTCATCTCATGGTCACCAATAAAGTCAACAAAATCTCAAGCCAAAAGTTAGGACAGATGGTCTAATAGTAAAATTGAACTTAAGAGGATGCAAAAACTTAACTTTTCAGTCATGGTGAACAAAAAAATTAGAGATAATAATGTAGTCGCAGAAACCCTCATGAAAGCCTCTTGACCACATTCTCCATCCTTGCTCAAAGAACAAGCATAAAAGGCAATTTCCCTTCGTACTCTCAGAAATTGTTATGGTCACTTAAAGTCTAATTGAGGGGCTAGTAGCTTCCTCCTCCAAGCATCATAGAGCGATAAGAATTGTCATTTTTTTTCTTCTAGATCATATCCCTTTCTATCCACCATAAGCCCTTTGGCCATTAGGGACTCACACTAGGTGTTTAGTTGTGTTTGCAATAAGCAGATAAGGGATGCTCAGCTAATGCTTCCTAATAAAGCTGTAGGTCACAGGTGGGAGCAAAGGGGCCCACGGATGCCACTTATAAACATTAATTAGGGTAAGGGGGAAAAAGTGAGAGAAATGTCACTTTTAGAATGGAAGTTTAAGAGTAAGGCAAGAGGAAAATGAAGATAAAAGTAAGAGCAGGTCTTGTAGCAGTGTCCATCCAGTATTAGGATTTTAGGTCTCCCACCTCTGCTTACCAGGAAGTCCATTTCTTTCTTTTATAACCACAAATTGACCTATTTTTTTTCTAAAAGGATAAGAAGGTAGAAGAGAGTATAAGAACTTTTTATTGAAAGGGCCAGACTATTAAGTCATTTATTTGGCCTTGACCAGCAAAACAACTTGAGCATTTAAAAATGTTTATTGACATTTTTATGAGCTCATTTGCTTATATCCTAGAGGAAAAAAAAGATCAAGATCTCAATATCCCTTTTACAGATACTAAGTAAAGAAGGAGGAAAGTTAACGTAATTATTCTTGATGAAATTTGTTACCCTCTGAGAAAATATAGGTGCTTGTCATCAGGCTGAAAATAGTCTAGTTGAATTTTAGTAAAAATCACAGAGTGAACGTCTGATTTATAGAAATCATCATTGGTTACATCATTTAACTTAATTCATCATTAGTGGCTGTAAAAAGGCTCTTCATTTGCTCTTCTTGTCCTCAGGTAACATCATCTTACATGAAATACTGCTCACATATTAAAGATAATTAAATACTGAATATCTGATTAAAATAATCTTGTACATTTTGAAGTAAATATGTATAATTCATGTTTTCAGCTCTTGCCAGTTTCATATTTTGTTTAGCAGAAAATATCTACCCCAAACCCAGCTGCTTCAGGAAGAAATTTTGAAGCATTATCCCATATTATTTTATACATTAAGATTCTATTATGTGTAATCACAAGATTCATTATGTGATTATAATCTTAATGAATCATCGTGTTTTTTTTTTTATTTTTAAGTCCATATTTTAGAGGCAAAAATATCTTCAGTGGGACCTGGTTTATAAAGGGAGACTTCCTAATGATATGAATTTTTCCATCACATTAGTTTGTGGCACAGTTTTGCTAAAATGCAAATATTTAACCCTCTTAAATCCTTCCTTGCCACAACCTACTCTTGGAATCATAACTTCATACAAAGCAGTCCCAAGGTTTTTTGTTTGTTGGTTGGTTTTTTGAGACAGAGTCTCACTCTGTTGCCCTGGGTAGAGTGCCCTGGCATCATAGCTCAGAGCAATGTCAAACTCTTGCACTCAAGTGATCTTCTTACCTCAGCCTCCCAAGTTGCTGGGACTACAAGCGCCCTCCACAATGCCTGGCTAGTCTTTCTAATTTTAGTAGAGATGGGGTCCTTCTTTACTCAGGCTGATCTCAAACTCCTGAGCTTAAGCCATCCACCTACCTCAGCCTCCCAAACTGCTACATGAGCCACTGGGCCCAGCCGGGTTTTCATTTGCATTAGATTCTTTTCAGTGGGCAAGTACTCACTTATAGGTTTTTCCTGATCCACAGGTATCTTAAGTTCTGAGTTCCTTTTTGTCTCTTCAAGTGTCAGTTTCTCTCTCCCCACCAGGAAGAACATCTCCTGTCTAGGCATCCTATAGTCATCAGGTCAGGCACACTTCCAGACTTTAACTTCCAGGCAGGTAGAACTGCAAAAGTTATGAGTCTTTAGTGGGTTGTGGAGAGTTCCAGGTTGAAAGCAAATGGGTGCAGAAGGAGTGTTTGCCTGCTGGCTTGCTGCCTTGATCTGAACACTGATGGTCCCTAGAATACCCATGGAATTGTCCCCCTCAATTCTTGGGCAGCCTTCCCTGGCCTTACACAGCCCTTCCATGAAGCCATGTTTGCACTGAACAGATGCTCCTTGAGTCACAGTATGAACCACTTTGGGAAAGTTTGCAATACTGCCTTAAGTCCCACTGAAAAAATCCTTGACTGAGTTCCCACTATCAGCTGGGATGGCACTTTGCTAGGTACAGGGTGCGTGAAACTTACTCTGTACCCTCAAGGAGCCCATAATTGAGTAGATGAACCAACCTCAAATGACTTCACTGATTAAAAACTCCCAACAGTTGTCTCGAATGGTTAATCCAGAAGGTGGCAGACAGGAGGAAGAAAAGAGCTTTGTGAAACACAGGTGGAGGCTGTCAACATTGTCATGAGCTCACAGACACAGTATGTCCCATGAAATAGGCAAGAGCTAACCTCTCAAAAATCCATGTCTTTCTTCATGAGGGCAAGTGGAGTGTCTTATTTTGTTTTGTTTTTTAATTAAACCATTTATCACTCCCTCTCTGAATGTCTGAAATAACACTTGTATATTTTAGAAAGTCACGTTGGCTTTTCAGGACACGTCTTAATATGACAATTTTTGTATTATGAGAAACTTTAATAAAAAATCAGATTGTCAGTAGGAACTTGGTCAGGTGTTTGTTCTAACACTGTGGTAGAGTCAAAAGAACATACTCTGTCCTGGTGGGATAGCGGTCCCTGTTACTAAGGCTTGGGAAAGATGGTGTATTGGAAATAGACTGAATTATCCCCATGTGAAATTTTCAGGACTGACGTCTCTTGGAGACTGAGCTGAATGGTAGTTTAGAATCCTTCATGCACAACCGCAGGAAGTTTCAAAGGGCCTTACCTTTGGTCATTTTGCATCACCTGTGAACATTTAACAAGAAACCTTAAAGCAGGACAAGGAGACACATGAGCTTCAGTTTAGCCAGTTCAAACTTACTTGTTCCTCTTCTGTTCTCATTTTGTTTAGAGGAAGCTCTTGACCCTGGAATGTCAGAAGTACATGGGCAGGTCTGGACACGGTGGCTCACACCTGCAATCCTCGAACTTTGGGAGGGCAAGGAGAGAGCATAGCTTGAGGCCAGGAGTTCAAAACCAACTCAAACAACATAGACCCCCTCTCTACAAAACATAGAAAAATTAGCCAGATGTGGTACCTGTAGTCCCAGCTACTTGGCCGCTGAGGTGGAGAGATCACATGAGCCCAGGAGTTTGGGGCTGCAGTGAGCTATGATGACACCTCTGCACTCTAGCCTAGGCAGCAGAACACTACCCTGTCTCAAAAGAAAAGAAGAGAAATACATGGGCAGATTTTCCCTCCATCTCTGATTTGCTGTACCTTACTTTTTTCAGCTCCAGTTAACCCAGGGGGATTGTTTGTGTGCTGCATTTGTTTCCAGAATTCTAAAGGGAAAGGGTGTAGCAGAAGACAGGATAAAGCCTAAAGAGGGAAGGTGCCACCAGCTCCCCTAACTCATCTTGCTCGTCTACTCATGTTTTCATTCACATTTTTGGAGCTCTTGGTCCTGAGTAGGGGGACTTAATGGTGTCTCAGAAGCTGGCCAGCCTGCAAAGAACTTAAACTGGAAGAATTCTTACAGGAACTATTCTGTAGGCTCTGGGAGGCACAAGAGGGGAACTTGTGGTCTCTCTGTTAGTGGTCTCAGCAAGGGTTTCTCAAGGGAAGTAAGCCCTTCCCGGGTGCTGTCTTTAACAAGTCACATGTAAGTAGAGAATAAAAGCAAAGAAGCCAGGGCAAGAGGTATCCAATTATTAGAATCACAGAGGAAGCGGGAATTGCTCTTTCAAATAATTTTTTTTTAATTTGGCATTTTTTATAGTTTCCTCTTCCAAGTTTTCTAGCTTTCCCCCCTATCTTCTCTCCCTTTAGGCTTCAGAGTCAGCTTTCCCACCCTACAGAGATGACAGAGCTCTTTTAACATACAATAATAAGTTCTTCCGCCAGGAAAGGAACACAACAGTAAACAGCACTTTCAAAAGCAACCAAGTATCCGCTTTCCAAGGAAAGTATTAACGATTTCCCCCTGCTCTTCATTCTCCCAGGTTTTTACCCAAGACGGGTCTGGAACCTAACTCCTGGGGGTCCATGACCCCGGCGGTTGCCGCCCATCAGCGATGAAAGGGTTATCGGGCAGCCGCAGCCATCACCACGGGGTCACCTGTGACTCCACCTGTGACTCGCTGTCGCACCACTCGGAACGCAAGCCGTACCTGCTGAGCCCGGTGGAGCACCACCCCGCGGATCACCCTTACTACACGCAGCGCAACTCTTTCCAGGCCGAGTGCGTGGGCCCCTTCAGCGACCCGCTGGCCAGCAGCACCTTCCCCCGCAGGCACTACACCTCGCAGCAGGAGCTGAAGGACGAGTGCGCCCTGGTGCCCCGCACCCTGGCCGCCAAGGCGAACCGCATCCCCGCCAACCTGCTGGACCAGTTCGAGCGGCAGCTGCCGCTGCACCGGGATGGCTACCACACGCTGCAGTACAAGCGCACGGCCGTGGAGCACCGCAGCGACAGCCCCGGCCGCATCCGGCACCTGGTGCACTCGGTGCAGAAGCTCTTCACCAAGTCGCACTCACTGGAGGGGCCGTCCAAGGGCAGTGTCAACGGGGGCAAGGTCAGCCCCGACGAGTCGCAGACGGTGAGGTACGGCAAGCGCAGCAAGAGCAAGGAGCGGCGCGCCGAGCCCAAGGCGCGCGCCAACGCCTCCCCGGGCTGGTGGAGCTCGGACGACAACCTCGACGGCGATATGTGCATTTACCACGCGCCCTCAGGCGTGATGACCATGGGCCGCTGCCCCGACCGCTCAGCCTCACAGTACTTCATGGAGGCCTACAACACCATCAGCGAGCAGGCGGTCAAGGCATCCCGGAGTAACAACGACGTCAAGTGCTCCACCTGCGCCAACCTGCCCGTCACCCTGGACGCCCCGCTCCTGAAAAAGAGCGCCTGGTCCTCCACGCTCACCGTCAGCCGAGCCCGGGAGGTTTACCAGAAAGCCTCGGTCAACATGGACCAGGCCATGGTGAAGTCTGAGTCCTGTCAGCAAGAGCGTTCCTGCCAGTACCTACAGGTACTATTCCTGTCGATTGGTGGATGCTTAGAAATAGCCCCTGGCTTGAGGGTGTGTGGTTCCCCTGGGTTCTTATCTAGACTCTACCTTGAATTGTCTGTGTAAACCTGAGCAAGTTATCTAGTATTTCAGTGCCTAAGTGCTCCCGTCAGAAAAACTCAAGGAAACAAATGCTACCAAGTTCACCCAGTTATCTTAAGATGTAGACATGCAAGTGCTTTGAAAAGCGCCCCCGCGTGGAGGTGAGAGGTTATTAATGGCTTGTGTTGGTTGCTCTGTTGTCTGAGGGATCATGGAATGGAGAAGGAGAGAGAAGCGAGTCCACACAGAATGTTTAAATAAATCCGCCTTTTTTTTTTTTTTTCAAAAGGAAACAGTAATCTTTCAAATTTTGGAAAGTTTCATTAGATGTATTCAGAGGTGTTTTGTTTTTTTAATTTTAAAATCCTGGCCTGAAGGTCTTAGTTTGAACACAGTGACAGTCATCACCTTCACCTTCTCCAACCATACCCCCAGCTGAGCCCCACTCCAGAGTCTAGCAAATCAGGATGAGCCCTGACCCCTGAGAAGGGGAGAACAAGCCCTTTTGGGGACCTAGAAAGCACAGCTGCAGAGACCCAGGACTTGGGTGAAGAGGAAGAAAGGGAGAGATAGGAGAAGTAAAGTACAATTACTGTCAGTGCGTGGATCCCACGCTGGCTCTGCAGACCCGCGGCAGGCTGCCCTTCCCCTCCACTGTCTCTGCACACTTTCCCTGCTACCCTCTAGATCACCCAAACCAGCTGACACCTCCATGAAAACACAGAGAAAGTCTCTTCTCTCGCTCCTTGTTATATTATTGTAATTTTTCCCAAGACACAATCTTCTACAATAATGATCTTCATCTTTTCATAAAAGTATGACATATCCATCCCCATGTCTCAGTCCTATCTTAAGAAAATACAAGGAAAAAATTCTTTGGTGGAGAAGTTTTCCCTTTTGCTCCCTGGGGAGCACCTCCACTAAGGCCTGAGAATACCCCAAGCTGGTAGTCCCCTGGCAAGGGCAATCGCAGAGCCCCTGAGTGAAGTTTGGAAGAAGCCACCAGCATGTGGCTAGTTTTCACAAACAACACATAATTGCATGGTATGTCCCATGGATGGTGGTACTGCCTAAAATCTCCTCTTAAGATTACTAAAGACATTAATAAGTTATCAAAAGCTGTAACAATTTTCGAGCTAAAGGGATCAATTAACCCACTTACCACATGAGAAAGCAGACTCAGAGAAAGGTACAGATTTAGTGGGTTACACTGGTAACACGTGCAGAGGTGGGACTAGAACCGAGTCTCTGAATTTATAGAAATGACCATTATAAGGGTTCTAACTGAAAGCTCTAGAAATTCTATAAGCACATAAAGCTCATCACTGCTGAAAGTATTTTGATAAGGATCATCTGTCTTGAAGAAAGGATGAGTAAGGAGATTGAAGCCCCGCAGCAGGACACATTTTGTCTGTGAAAGTTCTATGACCAGCAGCAAAAACTAAACAATTTTTTTTTTACCCTGCACTTAAATACGTAGTGGTGAGATTAGGTAAGTATCAGACTCTTTAAAGAAGGGTGCTGTGAGGCTATGTTAAATAGTTTGATGAAAATCTTTCAGAATGTATATGAAGCCAGCACATTGTACCCCTTGATTGCACTAATGTACACAACTACAATTTAATAAGAAAGAAAGAAAGGAAGGAAGGAAGGAAGGAAGGAAGGAAGGAAGGAAGGAAGGAAGGAAGGAAGGAAGGAAAGGGTACTATGTATGGATTTAGTAGCAGCCATTGTTAGGAATAAAATTTTTCATTATGATTGTATAATTGCCTACATTCTTCCTACCTTAAATTCATTTTTTAATTACTTTTATATTTTTTGAAGTCAAAATCTCAAATAGCAGTGAAAAGTGGGAAGATAAGGAAAGAAAGAGGGAAACTGATAACTGAATATCTATTCTATACCAGATGCTGTAGGAAATGTTTTCATGTTTGTTATTTCACCTAATCTTCATAATAAATCATGAGATTATGGATGTAATAATACTATATTTTTGTAAGAAAGGAAACTTAGGCTTGGAAATATCAGCTGATTGAAAGCCCCATGACCTGGGAGTTGTAGGACTGAGATTTAAACTTAGATGTGTTTGATGACAAGGTCTTTCTAATATGCCCCAGCACAGTTGCAAAGTCAAGGGCATGAAAATGATCAAGAAAAAAATAAAATCTTTAAAGCATACATACTATTATTAAAGTTCTTCCATAAAATGAAAATGAAATCTTAAAGATTTAAACATAGGATTTAGCAGAGTAACATTATTATATTTCATATTACAAAGACTTGGAAATTTTATTTTCAAATTATTTGCCTTCTTTAAGCGAGCTTCTTTTTACTAAAATATTTGAGGCTTGCAGAAAGGTATAAAGAAAAAACTAAAATGAAACAAGCACCCATTTTATATATCAACCAACCAAAGAAATAAAACATTAATTGTAATGGATCACACACGTACTTTCTTCAATCCCATTTAACTTCCCTTCTTCCCCAGAGTAATTGCTAATCTGACTTTAATAGCCAAAGCTCCTTTGTTTTTAATTCTGAAATTACTGAAAGCTGGGGAAAAAATGAATGTTTTCTAGCCTGCATTGGCCAACAATTATCCCTGTACCAAGCTAGTTCAACTCTTTAAATATAAACTGAACTCTAAGTCACATCTTATTTAATAGGTATTGACATTTATTAAGTCTGCATTCTATGTAAGGCTTTCAAACTAAAAGAAAAAAAAACATTCTGTATTACAACACAGGGGGTCATATGTTGGTCAATTAACTAAATGTAGAACAGGGCGCTCTTCCCAGTGAGTTGCTGAACCTGAAGAAATCCTTTAAAGGGAGGGAAGAAAGAGTTGTGCACTCCCCTGGGGAAGGACAATAGAAAAATCTCCTGAGAACTGGGCTCCTGCTCTTGGCTTCCAGGAAAAGGAGAGGGTCTCTGCCACGGCTGTGGAACCTCTGCTCAGAAAGACAGTGTGAGCCAGCTCCGGCCAGCTCCCGTGGAATAATTTCATACATAAACTCGTTCTTCTAAGCAAATTCGGGAAAACAAAGAGGGTTTCTTTGCCATTTATTTCTTCCGTTATATTGCCTTAATTGCCAGCTAATTTTGAAGCTGGACTTACAAATGTGTTTAACTTCAATATCACAAGGTTCAGTGGGCAAATCACTGTTCTACTAGTTTACCAGCATCCTAGTCCCTATTTGCCACTAACTAGTGACTTGACAGTTCAGCTCTTTGGCCCTTTCTTCTGCTAGAAAATAGGCACTTGGTCTAGAAGATCTATGATCGCACAATTAGAAATTTGTAAGTTACATTTGTCAGAGTATGGCTTAGAGCAATTTTGGAGAGTTGAAAGGCCTGGGAGTCATTTGACAAATGCCTAAAAGTAGATGTTTTTCAAATGTCATCTAAATGGCTCTTTAAACCTCTAGAGCAGTGGTTCTCAAACTTGCTAATGTCGCTATGTATTTTCATTGTTACAAAGGGGTCGCGACCCACAGGTTGAGAACCACTGCTCTAGAGGCATTTTACAGTTGAAGAAACTAAGATTTAGAGAATGAGGTTAAGTAACTTGCCCAAGGACACATGGCTAGTATATGGCAACATAGTGGGTCCAGACTGATTTGTCTGCCTAAAAGGTCTGTATTCTTTCCATTTACCATACCCAATCTCTATCCTCACCAAATACAAAGTGGAGATAGAAAGCAACGTATATCAGAGATCCTGTATGTGCCAGAGCCATAAGTATCTCATTTAGTACTTGAAACAACATTGTAAAGTATGACTATTTACTTTATTATTATATACAACAAAGCTGAGGCACAAAAGTTTTAATCATTTGCCCAGAAACATATAGATTATAAATGGAAAAGCTAGCACAAAGTCTGTCTAACTCCAAATAGGCTTCACAAATAAAAATAAATGCACGCTTTTATTACTTGATTTCTCCTGTAGCAATTTGCATGTGTGCTTTTGACCCTATATGTGTGCATGGAATTGACGTGGATATGAAATTAAACTGGCAATGGAAAGACTGATTATGTCCCTAATTTAATTCAAGACTAACAAGGATTAAATTAGTATTCATCAATAACAGAATCTAAATACTAGCAAATTTCTGATTCTCTCGTGGGAGAATTATCACGTAGTATTAAGTTAAGCCATTGCCACAATTCTATAGAAAATCGTGAATCTATGGAAGTCTATCGGTGTTTAGCCTCTGCCTGACATCGATGTAGAAATCAAATATTATAGCTTGAAATCGTTACAAATTTCAGTTAATACAGTCAATTGGTGATATGTGCTCACTCACAAGCTGTTTGTAGTTTAAAAAAAAAAAGATTCCCTTTTTTTCCAATATTGTTATTTTTAAATGTCAAGAATCAGATGTCTGCTGTTTAGAACTATTGTACCGCTGCCAGTGACTGTCTGTATTAGGGTTGGGAGCAGGAACATGGATTTGAAGACATTAAAACTGTTTAATTCTCAGTTGAGATGTGGTTGGCTCTTATACATTTGGAATAAGGCATTTATGGCACATCTCAGGGTAAGTGCTTAATAGTTAAATAAATAACATAGGAAGAGGTCCAGAGATGGAGTAAAAGGTAGTTTTTGTTGTGGTTTTGTTTTTGCTTTATAAAAGCAGAATTCTGGATTCTGTATTTGCCTCTTTATGCAAACGTTATGTGTTGAGTGACAGGCATTTAAAGCCATTCAGAAGAGCAAGATTTTAGATTTCCAACTGTTAAACTAAGAGAAAAATCCCTTCAAATTGTGTATTTTGCATTCACCCAGCAGCAGAAACAGGAAAGGGGGAACAAAACGCTCTCCGGTAGAAGTAGAGAGAGAGAGACAGAGAGAGGGAGAGAGAGTGAGCAAGACAGACCGGGAAAGAAAGCCCTTCCTGAGATGAAATTTTAGGAGAGCAAAATGATCGACCTTTTTAAGGCTGAGTGGGTTTCTTCAGTCTGTGTGCAAGTTTCAAGAAATGGAAGGACTGACCAGGTTTGGGTATAACTCTTTTATTACTTTGTATTTGATGGCAGTGTGTTGTTGGTTTGGGTGTTTTTGGCGGTGGGAGAAGGAAGGATAGGATTTGTGATTTTATTTCTCCTCTAAATAACGGCTAGTGAGACTGAAGGAGCTAACAAACTAATGTCTATACAGTGGTAAAGGAAATAGGTTTGAGACGTCAGATACTTACAAGTCTGTGTCTCCACTGAGGCTTCATAAAATCTTTAACTGGCACACAATCTCCCTATCTGCTGGGTTCTGTTAAAGGACATTATACGGCTGATGATTGAAATGTGATCGGTCATTTTCCAGGACAGGAATCCCGAATACTTGCTGTTCCTTTGCAAAATTAAAGTTTCTGGATGATTGCTCTTTTTTATCCAGGGGTGTGTGTGTTAGGGGGGTGTCTGTTGTTTAAATAAGGTTCCACAAAATATCACTAAGGAAGCATTCATAGCAAGCATGAACACAGGATTTTTTAATACAGGTATTATTTTTCTAAATTCTGTTCAAGATTATTTCCATATTTCCCCAGTGGGAGTTTTCTTTCCCTAGCTGAGTTAGTTTTTCCTTCCTCTTGTGTTAAAATAATTTAAACTCTACTACTTCCATGCAGGCTACTTAAATGAAATTTATGAAAGTGTTAAATAGTTTCTGCTAATGACTTCGGCTACTGGAATGTTTCCCTGCTGCCTTTTTCTAAAACCCCACCAACCACATTAATTGATGATTTTCTTTATTCTTAATTTAAATTACCTTAATAATCCAGCAAGTGAATGTCAGGGTTTGCGAATGCATTTCCTATTAAGTTTACACATTCTTCTCCCTATTTTTCACTGATCTTAGCAGAGATGTCCTTCTTCATTGATAAGAAGATGACATTACTTGTACCAGATGTTAAGGTTGAATGTGGAAACGGTAATTAATTGCAGATCCTAGTGACATTCTCTCTCTCACATTCTCTATAATTCTGACTATTATCTATATCCAATTAATGGAGGGAAAAAGACAGTTGACAAAACACTACAGAAAACAGGGTCCAGAAAGACTCAGCAGCAGAAAAGAAAAGATTGAAACTAAACAGGAAAGCTCTCTTAGGAGTTGTTAAAGAAACTTTATCATTTTTGGCCTTCAGTTCCATTGTTTTAAATACATTTTCAGCATCACCAAAAGTGCTTGATTATCCACTGTCAGACATTTCTACATGTGACATATACTTTCTGACCTCACAAGATTCTGATCTACTAATAGAAGGTATAGTATTGGTTAATGGCAAGTTAGAGAAAGACTAGCCTTGATCTCAGTGGCCAGTTTACTTTCTCCATTTTTCTTAGAGGACAGTTGGCTTGATTGCAAATAACGCAGTAAATCAACTTAATCGCAGTAAATCAACTTAATCATTCACCATTCTTCAAGAGAAAGATCCATCTATAATCTCTGGCCCATTTCAGATCACAGCAGACTATGATTTTACACAGTGATTCATGAATGTTAGAATGCTTTGGTCCTTTGTTTTAGGTTTCTAAGGGACCACTGAAATATATAGGCAATATTGCCAACCTGATTTTGATTTGTGATTAGATTGTGTTTTTTCACTCTTTTGGTTTTAGTTTCAAAGGTAACAATCATTCTTAGTGAATTATTGCAGGAAGAATGTATTTTATTTTGTTGAGGTTATTTTGTTAAACACTTATTTCAGTGTTTTTCTAATTCTTAGACTGAAATTACAGTGAGCAAGTGCATTAATTATATTTTCAATGAAGATTTATTTATATTCAGCCTAGTCCTTTTTTTAACCAAAAGGTAATGATTTAAAGAATTAATTACTGTTACACAATAAGCAGAAACAAAGGAGAAAATGTAGTGTAAGGAAAGGCATAAAACCTAACCCTCTTGTTAATTTTGACCAAATTCTTATTTTTTACTATTTTTTCATTCTTTTATGTCACATAGAGTACTCACATGATCAAGGGAAGACTCTCCTGATTCTCTGATCTTTTATTGTTTTTTTCTCTGATCTTTTAAATGTAAAGATATGTAGACTATCATTTAAAACCCTTTTTTTTCATTCACTAAAGTTTACTAATATGCCTTGCTTTGTTTTCGTTTCTAACATAAGGAGACCTCCATTTACATTTGCAAATGAGTTGTCAGGATAGATGGGTCTTTTATATACATTAGGTCACTATTCTTTGTGACTTAGAGTTTCTACTCATTGTTCTCACAGAATTAGAAAACTTCCCACAAAAAATCATCCTTGTGACCTCACAGACTAGGCTGTGCAGTAGAATGACATGAGCCTGGGGCTGCCGTATGCCAGGTGTGTATATACAGGTGCATATAGACCCTTCATCTGCACAGGGCTTCCTTCTAAAATATGCACTTGCACAGATGCTGTCTTTGATCTCTGATCCATGAAATCTTCTCCATTTGCAATGCACCACTTCACAAAGTCCATGGAAGAGGAATGACTAGGAAGTAGAGAAACAAATTTTTCACAGACCTTAGTAGGAAATTTATAACCTTGCTTTTCCAGTGATTATACTGAACTTTACCTCCAGCCCTAAGTGTAGACTAGTTAGGGATATCCTGCTTCCCTGGTGTGACAATAGAGCAGGTTTTAGTCCCTTCAATGCAAAGAGAACTGTTAACCCAACAACTGCTAAAGTGTTCGCTTTTCTTATTTTTTCAAATACAATTATTAAATACCTGTGGCATTCTCTAACTCCTCCCTGATATAACTATCCAAGACTCTAAAATCTTAACGTGTATAATTATAGAAGCAGGCAAAGGTCCCCCCCCGCAAAAAAAAAAAAACAAGAAGTAGCAGTTTTAGAATTACAGATTGTCCTCACTGGAAGGTATAGTTTCCCATTCACTGTAATGTGGACACTGCATCTTCCTACCTATTTTTTTGTCTAATAAGCACCTTATAAAAGAAGACTTTGAAATTATTTAATCCAATTTACTCTTTTTAAAAATAAGAAAATAAGCCCTAAGGAAATACCTGGACCAGGTCAGTGGTCTCATCAGCAGACAGGCATTAGCCAGCCGGCTGCTGGGCGGCCAGCGCCGTTCTGCTGCTATTACCTCTGAAGCTGGGAAAACCTTTAAGGCTCTTTCCAAAGATCAGCTCATCCATTCTCACAACGTCCTTTTAAGGCCAGTGAGATCAGGACACAAGGAGGTAAAACAAAAAAAGAGACTAGAACAGATCTGAAAGTTAGATGTGGAGCCAATTTGCAGCTCAGATGTCTCATCAAAGGTAAAAATGTTAAAGAATCATTACCTGGAATTTATAAAATCCTGTGGTCTCAAAGGGTAGGGGAGTTTCTTTAAATTCTTAAAAAAGAAATTTCTCCTGTTAGGGATGAGTCCTCCCTGCGTGTCTGTGGTGTCACTATGACTAAGCCATGTCACAACAGAGGACACGGGAGGCAGAACTGGCCCATGCTGGGATATGTGGCATTTGGAGCCTGCACACAGGACCCTGGGTCTGGATTGTGAAATGTCTTTCCACTACCTTGTACTCTTTTGAGAGCCAACATCCCTTATCTCCCTTTTCTAGGATAAAAATTAACATAGCTGTGACCATATTTTCAAGGACCAAATTGAACGTACATATTACATGCAATGTAGAACAGCATATATTATGACAATGTGACCATGAAACCAAAGGTATTAAATTGGGGCAACCGAGGGCTACAGGTAAATCTCTTGGTTATTAGATCCAAAACTAAAAAGTAAGTAATTGGGAACATCTATGTCTAAACTTGGAAATGCTATTGGAGCATTATAAAGCAGCAGCAATATAGGTAAACATGAGCCTGATAATATTGTATGTGTCCTTGTATAGAATCATGTAGGTGGATAGCCCCTTGCTCTATCATTGAGTATTTACGAGCACCTTAACTTTGTGTGCACAAGAATCCCCTTGTGAGTGTCTATAAAATGAGAATTTGGGGTATCAACCCAGAAGATTCTCATTTCACAGAAATGGCGTGATTCGTATAGAGATCAGTCCACTTTAAATAAGCCAATTCTAGGGAATTCTAAGGTTTAATTTTTCATTTCATTTACTGAAGGGGGCAGTAGAGCATAATAGTTGAAAACATGGGTTCCAATGGCCTGACTAGGGGCTCTGCTTCAATGCCGACTTCCTGCCCGACTTTGGGTTCACTCTACTCCTGCGTATCTGTCTATAAAATGGGTGTGATGCGATGAGGGTGTTTGCTTCATGTCTTGGAAAAAAGCTTCATTTCAAATTTGGGAAATACATGAAAAACATAATGTGACAACGTTTTGAGTTTATAGATCCTCAAATGTGAGCACGCTTGATCTCATCGCCAGTGCGTTCAGTGTACCGTACCATTCTCCCCTTTACAGTTTTTGGCCGGGGCTGGGCTTGAACCCGCCACCTCTGGGGCGCCCTACTCACTGAGCCACAGGTGCCTCCCCCGTTCTCCCCTTTATATTGTGCTTGGTCTAATTTCCATTAAACTAGGGCTGGGATGAACCTGTCTGATTCTTTGGTGAAGGAAAGCCCTCTCCCGAGGCAGGATGCAGCCCATCTTACTCACCACGTAGATGTGAGGCTTCCTCGCCCCGTGAGCCAACTCAACACATTAACCTTGTGTCTGAAGGTGAAGGATCACATAGGATCACCCTTCTGATGGCTCAGCCTCTGCAGGTCAGGTTTTCCTGTGATTCAATATTGGCTGATGGAACACGGTTCTTCCGTCTTCTTCAAGCTAGTGTGTTCATACCAGAAAAAAAAAACAACTGCTTCTTTTGAACACCTTAATTTTGTTAAGAGCCTTATTCCAGTTTTGTTAAGTCAACAGGACAAGTTTAATTTTACAGTGACAACTAGGGGGCTTGTGAGAACTCTGTCCACCCTTCCTTTATTGGCTTAGGAGAACCATGTCCTGTAAGGAAGGTCTCCACCCTGGCAACTTGCCAGAGGTGACCAGAGGTCACGGGCCATCACTGTTCTCTGTTCATGCCCTAAGTCCCTTACAAACTGTCCCTGTGCTCTGAACCCAGGCATGTCATTCTTAAAGATGGCAGATATTCAAAGAGCAAGTGAACAGGGAAATTGGATCTCTCTCAGGACCTCTTCAACCGGTGAAAGTACAGATTTTTTCTGTGGCCCTCTGACTGTTGACAGTCTAAAGACGTCCCACTGTATCTGCTTCTCTCTTGTCACCCAAAGTATGAAAAGAAAACCCATCAGAATTCACAGGAAGAATGCGCTACGCTTAACAAAATTATGTCTCTCAATTATGAAAACGTGAACAAATCATCTTGCCATTTTTTAGTTATAAAGTGGAAATTGGTGAAGATAAAGATGCTCCTGTAGGCACAGTGGGGTCTTCTCAGGTCACCCAGGGCCTGCAGTCCACACAGAATGCCATCTGCTCTTCTGCGTTCTGCCATGGGTGGCATCCATCTGGCTGGCACCCCCTTTGGCAGTAAATAATATAGAGAGAGGCGTTTATTCAAGACTCTTCCTTTTAAAGTCCCTTAAAGGATCCCAACTACCTGTAATCCTCGGGAAAAGTGTGTCCTTTTTTCTCCCTTCCTTAGCAGTAAAAGTTAGCTGCCTTGTCTGTAACTCAGGGGGTGCCAGTGAAAGTTTCATTTGTTTGCAAATGAAATCTGAGCTTTCTGAAAATGACTCCCATGTAGAATCATTCCCCCATCACACTCCTCCAACCTTCTAGTTGATTTTAGATAGTTTCCTGTTCTCCCACCTCTTGGAAATATTCCATGGCACGCTGAGCAGACACTTTTAGTCAAAAACGCCTATAAATAGCTGATTTTCCTGCTTACTGCCTTCTCTCTAAGGCTTTCACAAAGGAGGTGAAACAAATCCACCAGAAACAAGAGCTCTCTGTGAGCAGTGTGCGGAGAGGCTTATGAAAAATCAGATCCATAGGCCGAAAATTATCGAGTAGGTCGCTTCGCCATATCTGACTTACGCAATCACTGTGCGTGCAAAGCAGAGCACTTCATGCCAGATGATCTCATGAACTGAACAGTCAGTCAAAAGAGTCTCGTCTGAACTGTCATGCTTCTTTAAAAATATGTTTAATGCCTGGACTTTCATGCTGCTTTAAAAAACATTCCCAAACCAACCGTTATTCAGTTATTAGATTCCACTTGCAAACCTAGAAACCCAATTCCTGTAGCTGTTCCAGGATGGGGAATTTGGAGCTCGTTCCCCGTTTCTCCCCCAAGAGCCCCTGTCAGGGAGCTATTCCTGACCCCAGGCCTTCCCATCGCAACACCTCCCGCTCTCCCCGAGCAGGATGGGCTTCCCTAGAAGACGGCACCTGTGCTAGGCAAGGCCTTCGAGTCTTCTGTCACGCACCTGGCTGCTGCCAACCTTAGAAATCAAATACGTGAGCCCAGTACGCCTCCCTCTCGTCTTCCCCCCCATCCTCACTAGCCAGAGAGAGCTGAGCCCGGCTCTGCCTCCTCCCCCCCTTCTTCCTCCTTTCTCTTCTTTGCCCTTGTTTTCTCGGTAGCCACTTTATACTATCTGGAAGGGAAGATCAGTCCCAAACTATCAGTTTACAGACGAGGAACCGGAAGTCTGGACAGGTTAGCTGGCCTCCCCACCCCTCTTCAGCTTACTCGGAGGGAAGCACCTCAGCACCTCTGGCCCCACTGGTTGGTGATTCACAGTCACAGCGACAGGGCAGGACTCCGTATGTCCTCTGGATGTTCTGTTCCAACCCCTGACCCCTGCCCTCCTGGCTCTACTCTCCTAGTCCAGTTTGGTGGGGCCCACACCTGGTCTACTGCTGGAGTTTCTAGAGAGTGCACCTCATTATGCCTTACTTACCAATTCCCAGAGAACATGTCCGAGCAATGGAAGCAGATACCTGAAAGAGCTCAGAACGTCCCTTAGCTTCTTACACCTTTTAATCATCGGAGTCTGGTTCTAAATAAAGCAAAATATGTAAAAACAGTTTAAAACAGAACGACTCACATTGATGCAAAAATAGAAGGCTTTTCAAATCCCCTTCCCAACATCACCCTGCCCCACCCTGTGCTATCTAAGTTTTCCACAATTTGAAAACTGCTACTCATTCCTTCCCCGTGATCAATCTAAACTGTCTAAGAAAGAGTTTTAATGGTCTAACTCTCTGTATGCAATCTTGATAAATCAGATAGATCAGAAAATCCTGATAAAACCTCTAGAATATTGGCTAGCTACATCAAGCATGGTGAGTTACGTATGCCAAGCTTGGTGAGTTCGATTAGCAGCAGCAGCTATGTGGGGCTGCGGTGCAGGTGCCTGGGTTTCATTACAAAGATAGCAATTGGTGGCTCGGTGGCTCATGCCTGTAATCCTAGTATGCTGGGAGAGCAGGGAGGGAGGATGGCTTAAAGCCGGGAGTTCAAGATCATCCTGAGCAACATAGCAAGTGTGGTGCACACTTGTAGTCTTGGCTACTGAGCCAGGAGGATCACTTCAGCCCAGGAGTTTGAGGTGGCAGTGAGCTATGATCGTTCCACTGCCCTCTATCCAGGGCTACAGAGAGACACCCTGCCTCCCAAACAAACAAAGAAAAGAAAGAAAAACAGCAGTTGGGATCATGGTGCTTCAACAGCTCCTGACTCAAGCTATCATTTTCGGGTTTTAAGCTCTTTAACTAATAAACTCCATGGCACCTTCATACACTTTTTTCTCAGCTGTGACCCAAAAAAGAGGAATTGACTTTTCTAAGAACACACAGGCCCTTCTATTCCCAATCTCGCACTCTTCCCACAGAACATCTTTAATAATAATAGGAAGGAGAGAAAGAAGAACTGTAAGGTACTGAGAAAGTTCTCTGAGCCTGCACTCAGCAAATAGGATTTTTACATTGCCTTTATTTCACGAAGTTTCTGGGACAAAGCTGTTCTGGGCCTTATTTTGTAAGAAAATTAAATTTGCTCAAGATTATAATGTCAGTAAATGACATAATTGAAATTTAAACCTGGTCATCTGATTCCAAAATCTGTTCATTTTCTACCAGATCAAGCTGCCTCTGCTTTGTAAATATTTCCTTTGATCTTCTTTTGACAGGTGTTTTAATGAGAATTTATTTCTATAATAAAAAGATTTAACTATGATTTAGAAACAGATTCTCCTATATGATTAAGTGTGAACCTAAATCTAAGTTTGTAAAGTAGCCATGTCTGAAAACAAGTTATGTCTGTGATTTATTTGCCAAGTTAGATGTGTAAAAGGTTAGATTGTAACAGGACTATATTATTTCACATAAATGCATAACTCAAATTATGAAAGAACCATTGCTAAAGGTTCTCTTTGTTTATTTGTTTGTTAGTTTGTTTCAATAAGAAAAAATACTATTGATTCCATCAGTCGGCCAACCTGATTATAGTTACAGCATTGTTCATAACAATATCAGCCAAATAAACAGTCTGCCCATTATTTAATATCCTTTGCTTGATGTAATTTTGGGATGTATGGTACTCTAAGAAGTAACTTTACTGAAATGATAAGGAAGTGAACTAGGAATCTCCAACCCATTTCCTCTATAAGGTAGTGTGACTTTATATTTTGTCAGTTCTTTTGGAGACTAGATAGTCATCGTTCAGTGTATTGTGAACAAGAATTCTGCTTGGTTGATGAGCTTCATATATCCTAGAATGTTAACTAAATGTTTGGGAAATTCATCAGTTTTACTATTTGTTAAATTACAAGTCCAGGTTTGAAGAAAAATATATGTTTCCCTAAAGGTCTACCCTTAGAATACCTCCTAATTACCTATGAAAGTAAATCTGAATTAGTGAGTCATGTAATATCCAATGTAGAGCAGCTGTGGGTGCCAGCTGAGAGGTGGCTGCAAGTATTCAATTTAAAAAAAAAAAAAAGTGCTGTTAGGGACTGTCAGTAGAATTTAAACTAAATCCCTATAATAGATAGCAACACAGAATGGTCAGATTGTTGAAATCTGCCAGGATAAAGGTGACATACTCAGTTATGAACTTAGAAGCTAATGCAATCTTGATTATCCTAGCTCGTTTGGGATTTTTCCTGTTATACGTGTATCCTACTGCGGAGAATTCAGTGTTCTAACAAACCCTTGTTTAAATGCTCTCTCCTCATTGTTCAAGCCCACATGAAATTAATATAATGGATATAATTCTTAATCTGTTCCACAGCCTCCACTTTCTCTTGGTTCAATATTTTATAAACTACCCCATGCATAATACTGAAATATTAATTATTCACTTAACAGGGACATGTAAGGAAAGCATTCTCTAAAATTAAACTATGCCAGTTTGATCTCATTTATGTTTTTGAAGGTGCTGTTAGATTAATGGATGAATGGAATGTATGTAGAGTCGTATGTCTTGGCTTCAACTGGCAGTGAACGCACCTGTCCGATGTAGTCCCTTTGCATATTCTGGTCCCAGAGCATATAATGAAAAATTTTGTTAAGTGATTTAATAATCCTGCCATTTTCCATGAGTCTTTTATTCAACCAACATCAATTTAGCAGCTGTTTGACCCAGACTGAACTCAGGAGAAACTGAATATATAAAAACGGGAACAGGAAAGACCAGTTTGGGGAAAGGAAAAGAACACATGGGTGGCTGACCACTCAGCTGGTGGGAAGATGTAAATAAAGAACAGGATTCATTCTCTAGGAGACAAGACGATATGTAACACTTTTTTTTTTAATTTTATTTAATTTTATTTTATTTTTGCATTTTTTATTGAATTACAGCTGTGTACATTAGTTCAGTCATGGGGTACAGTGTGCAGGCTTCATATACAATCTGAAATATT
The DNA here is from genome assembly GCA_963573935.1 of Arctocebus calabarensis. Lineage (NCBI taxonomy): Eukaryota > Metazoa > Chordata > Mammalia > Primates > Lorisidae > Arctocebus > Arctocebus calabarensis. The sequence goes on along the minus strand of CAUYON010059617.1, from coordinate 2,537 downwards.
TTCATCCACCTGTTCGACATGATATGGAACACTTTTTATTCCAACATACTCAAATTTCCAAAAGATGGAGGATATTGTTTAGACTGGACGTCAAGCCCAAACAATGTAATCCCTGGGCAGTATTTCTAAGGGTAATTAATGGTGTGAGTCAAAGAAAAGAGCAGGGAAGGCTCCCCAGAGGAGCAAGGGAGGCACCAGGCTGCTGGCCCCAGGCACTGACCTGGAGAAGAAATCAAGGCAGACAGCACGGCTTCCACTGTGGGTGAGGGAGGCACCCCGAGATGCCCGTCACACCCTGTGCTCAGGGTCAGCACCAGCCTGCAGGATGGAATTGCACAGATTCGGTGAATGGCAGTAGCAAAATGGCCACCCAGAGAATTTAGATGCAGATGAGGCTGACCTTGAAGACCTAAACATTCCCAGGTGGGAAGAGCAGAGCTGGCAAGTTGGGGGATAATTCCAGAGAAAAACAAATGGGTTTATGATTATACCAAAGCCTAAGTGTATCGCCAGGTGATAACACCTGAGGATGTAGCCATTAGGAAGATTTGTCTAACAAGGACGTCAGACCCCAAATAAGGAAGTTTCTTGTTATTAAAAATGTGTAATGAGAGACTGGATACACATTTCAGGGATAAAGCAAAAAACATTTCCCTATTTGTTGAAATGAGGGCAGATGACCCCTAGGTTCCTGTTAAATCACACGTTCTAGTTCTGTGCTGTCTGACATGGCAGCCACTAGTCATATGTGGCTATTTCAATTTCCCTGAGTTAAAGTGAAAGAAAAACTAAAATTCAGCTCTTCAGGCACAGTAGCCACATTTCTCGCAGTCAATAATCACATCTCTCATTATTTGTCAATCTTTCTCTAAACATCTCCATCTCACACAAAGTTTTGTTAGGCTGTATTACTCTAGTGCAGTGGTTCTCAACCTTCCTAATGCCTTGACCCTTTAATACAGTTCCTGTGGGTCACGACCCACAGGTTGAGAACCGCTGCTCTAGTTGTTTGTATTAACTTCTAGCACATTTGGGCTTCGCCATAAAAAGTTGATAACCTGTTGTGATGTCCCAGTGGTTGGAGGTGCCGAGCTGGCCGGTAGATTTCTGTGTCACATGGGGACAGTGGGCACAGTGAGGGCATGGGTTGCCCTGCTGGAATGCCTGTCTCTTACCGTGTGGCCTTAAACAAATCACCCAAATGCTCAAAACTTCTTCTGGTTTGCAAAAATAGTTATCCTGTGGTGTTGTTTTGAGAAGTCAATTATGACTCGGCGCCTGTGGCTCAGCGAGCTAAAGCGCCAGCCACGTACACCTGAGCTGGTGGGTTCGAATCCAGCCCAGGCCCGCCAAACAAAACAACAATGACGGCTGCAACCAAAAAAAATGGCCGGGCATTGTGGCAGACGCCTGTAGTCCCAGCTAGTTGGGAGGTAGAGGCAAGAGACTCGCTTGAGCCCAGGAATTGGAGGTTGCTGTGAGCTGTGATGTCATTGCACTCTATCCAGGGTGACAGCTTGAGGCTCTGTCTCAAAAAAAAAAAGAAAAGAGAAGTCAATTATATGAAGAAGTCATTGTCGATAAGTACAACCAACTCTTCATTAGAAACATGGAGAATAACTAGCCTGGGAATTTGCCAGATTCTCACCCACAGTTTGTTAGTCACTCGTTATGCGTCGACCACCGTGCTGGGCACGCTGTGCGTGGCGTGTGCACTGTCTCCCGGACGGTGCCCCATCCTGCCGTGTCCCTCCTGCTGTGTCCCTCCTCTTCTCCTCCTACGTACCCATCAGGGACCAGTCAGTCCCTGGCACGGCATTTCCATTAACACTCTAAGCGGTGGGCACTGGTTGCTGACCTTCTGTCTCAGTCGCGATAGCCTTTACCTGTGATTATCTTTCTGGTTTAAGAACAAGTGCAAAACTTTTCTCCTCCTCACATTTATTTGTAAATGACAATGTTCTGGAACCTTTAGGAGCCACATCCCTGTGCAAATGGATTCAGAAGGTGGCAGTGCACTGCTGCAGCCAATCCCACAGCTGGTGCCACACAGACAGGTCTTCTGCCTCGCCCCAGACAGGAGCAGTTGGCTTGTTACCTGAGAACTCCCACCCACCCTACATGCTTCTGCCTTTGGCCAAAGGAAAGGAAGTTTCTAGATAGGCCCTTGCAGTGTTCATTATGGGTTACCAAGGGCTGTGTTTTACTTTACCCCTGTTCACTGAGACAGGTGAGTCTCATACCTTTCAATTGCACACTGAAAAATTAATGGTATCAATTTGGAGGCGTCGGTGGGAGCATTGAGCACGTCATTGTCTTTTCTTTTTTTTTAATAATTTTATTAAATCATAATTGTGTACATTGGTGCAATCATAGGGCAGAATGTGCTTCATATACAATCAGAAATATTTTGATCATACTGTTAGAGATAGCCTTCATGGCATTTTCTTGATCAGAGCACGTCATTTTCTGAATTGTAAATTTAGATAACAGGCAATAATAATCAGGAAGGATTTTTTTATGTCTTCTGTTTTAGA
>CAUYON010059616.1:0-31818 GCA_963573935.1 Arctocebus calabarensis | reverse complement strand
CCCCACGAGCAGCTCTGAGCTTCCCAAGTCAGCAATAGAGACAATGCAGCCAGAGGGCTCAGACTCCCACAACAGACCTTTCCTGCCTTTTCCACCATGATACTGAGGCTCCCAGGGGCCCCTGGCAGAGCAGGACAACCACGACCCCTGGCACAAGCCTCCCTTTTTTTTTCTTTCTTTCTTTTTTTTTTTTTTTTTTTTTATAGACAGACTCTCACTTTATCGCCCTTGGTAGAGTACTGTGGCGTCACAGCTCACAGCAACCTCCAACTCCTGGGCTTAGATGATTCTCCTGCCTCAGTCTCCCAAGTAGCTGAGACTACAGGTGCCCACCACAACACCGGACTATTTTTGTTGTTGTTGTTGCAATTTGGCTGGGGTCAGGTTTGAACCCACCACACTTGGTATATGGGGCCGGTGCCCTACTCACTGAACCACAGGTGCCACCCACAAGCCTCCCTTTTCAAGGACACTGAGGGACAAACTCCATCAACTACCAGAGCCCCTGTGCTGAGTCCACCGTCACATCCAGGACCTGGGTGAGTGGGAGCCAGTGCTAATACCAAGTGTCCTCTGCCCTCTCTCAGCCTCACTTCCTCCCCACATCCCTCTCAAAGGGAGCTGCCCCCCTGCTATAGGCAGACACCCTACTGCCTGGGATACTCCCATGATGCCCTACTGCTTACAATGGTGTGCCCCCTCCATGATGCAAAATGAGACAGCCTGGACCAATGGGTTTGTAAAAGGTTGGTTTAATGTCCCAATGTTCAGATGAGAAGAAATTCCAGCCAGGTGGAACAAGGATCCAGCCTCCACAGTTCCATGCCCCACACCAAGATCACAGTGTCCAGGAACTGGCTAACATCAGGACAGGGAGCCCCTCATGGGGCTGACCCACAATGTTCCCTGTAACTCCAAGCTGGGTGGGTAGGACTTTGCATGGTAAGGGGACAGCCAGAGCCCAGCCCAAACCAGGGCCTGAGTCTGCTGAGGTCACTGAACTGACCATAGAAGACATCATCTGTCCCTGGAGTCTCATGGCAAGGATATCATGGTAGAAGCCAGAGAATCCAGCCAACCAGGAACCAGAGAGGCTGACACCTCACACTTCTGACTCCAAGCTGGACACCCGCCTCCAGGTGCAGGGTCCTAGGAAGCCTTGAGACCCACAGGCTACTCTGCTGACCTCGTCCAGCCCCCCACTGTCCCTGTAGCCTGTGCTCAACCCCAGAGTCCTGCTCCTGTGACCCACAGGCCCCCAGGCTCCAGTGAGCCAGGGACCATGGCTGGCACAGGGTGGGAGGTGAGAGCAGACAGCCCCCCAGCAAAACGGCAGGTGGGTATGGGCGTGCAGGCAGACGTGCTGCGCATGCTGACAGGCTGGGGGTCCTGCCAGCACGCCCCCCAGGCAGACCTCCTGGTAGGACGGCAGCCGCATCGACTGAGCCTGCGCCAAGCGCCAGCAGGCCGGGCGGCCGTCTGGGCGGACGCAGGTGGGACTGGCGCACCCGGCAGGCCGCGGGCTGGACCGGGTAAAGGCCTCCGCCACCGAGCTGGGCAGGGAAGCGTGGCGCGGGCGCGATCCCCGGGCCCAGGCCGCGCGCAGCAGGGCCTCCCGCCTGGCCAGCTGCTCGGGCCCGAGTAGCGGCAGGTCCTCCGGCTCCGAGGGCTCCAGGAATAGAGGGAGGAAGGGGCGCCCGGATCGGTCGGCTCGAGGGAAGGAACTGTAGTGACAGCGCGCGGGGGACAGGGGGCGCTCTGGCAGCGTGCGCCGCTCTGAGGCCGAGAGATGCCGTCCGCAGTGCCCCGCCCGCGCCGGCCACCGTGCCTCCCAGGTTGGCCGGCGAGACACCCGGGAGACGTCCGGCTGGGGTGGCCCGGACGTCGGAGGGTGACCCGGATGGTGTGGGGCCCTGCGCACCAGCGCGGCGCGACCTCCACCTGCCGGTCCCCAGCTTCTGGGGCTCAGCTCAGAGGGCGGGCCGGGGGTGGGCGGAGGCGGACCCAGGCCAGGCTGCGAGGCTGGGCAGGAGGGCGGCGGGGGTGCACGTCGGCTGCCGCCCCAATTCTCAATGGTGCGTGTGGCCCGGTCCAGGGAACTGCTCACACCCACAGTGGTCACCATGTCACGAGCCGCCTGCAGCATCTTGAGCACGCTGGCCTGGGCCGAGCTGGCCGTGAGGTCTGGGCTGGGAGGCTGCGGGGGGCTGGCTAGGCTCTGCACCCCGTTGAAGCAGCTGTAGATGCCCTGGGAGGTAGGGAAAACCAGCCTGTAAGGGGCTCCCTCCTCTTAGGAACCATCAGGGACTGTCCCCACCCCTCCCGAGGCATCAGCAAAGCAACTACTTGGAAAGGGACTCCTCAGTGCCAGGTACCCCTTTATGGAAGGGTTGCTCCCCAGGGCAACTCAGTCTCCACATCACTCCAGCTGGAACTGGGAGGGCTCAACCCCACAGCCTGTGGGAGGAGGGCTCTGTTCCTCTCCAGACCTGGGTTTTACCTCTGTAAATGGATTTATCTGGGTTGGTAGCACTATAGCTGCAGCCTGCGTGGGAGGGTGGGCACCTACCCTACTGAAAGCCAGCAGGAAGTCCAGCTGGGATGTGGGGGGCACCGAGTGCCGCAGCTTCCAGTAGACCAAGTGCTCCCAGGCGAAGACCAGCAGGGCCAGCCCCATGGCCACCAACAACATGTAGAAGACGCCAGCCATGTTGTCAATGTCCAGCTTGCTGCTCATCACCTCATTCTTCTCATTCTGGCAGATCCCAGAGAGCCACACTGTCTCCAGTTTCTGTGTCTCTCCTGGGGGCGGGGGGTGGTATACCTGGCTCAGGAACTCTCCCTCAAAACAACCCCCCTCAAAGCTCAGCATGAGCCTGCAGCAAAAAGGGATTGGGGGCCAGGGTGCCACCCCCTTCTTCCTTGACGGAGAACACAGGAACCAAGTCCAACAGGGGTAGAACAGTAGGGTAGGGGGTCAGTGAGCAGAAGACAGGAAGGCAACACCAGCCTTGGGTCCCCCATCTACCCACCTCCAGTAAAGGGCACCCACTTGCCCAGTAAAGGCTTGTTGAATGGGTAAATTTTAGCATTCATTCACTCACTCACTCATTCACTTGTCACCTTATACTTAATAACCCTATACACACCAAGCATGGAGCTGGGCACACCCATGCTAAAGGCCTGGATGACCAGGTACTCTCACCATGATCGCTGTTGTTATTATATAGTACTGAGAAATCCAACTCTTTTTTTTTTTTTTTTTTTGAGACAGAGCCTAAAGCTGTAACCCTGGATAGAGTGCCGTGGCATCACAGCTCACAGCAACCTCCAATTCCTGGCTCAAGCAAGTCTCCTGCCTCTGCCTCCCAAGCAGCTGGGACTACAGGCACCCGCCACAACACCCGGCCATTTTTTGGTTGCAGCCATCATTGTTGTTTGGTGGGCTGGGGCTGGATTCGAACCCGCCACCCCAGGTGTACATGGCTGGTGCCTTAGACCGTTGAGCCACAGGCACCGAGCCAAAATCCAACTTTTTTATCAAGTAAAAAAGCTCCTCTACACTCAAAGCTCTCTGGGTTTGGGGGCAGGCTGGGCTAGACCACTCGCATGTAGGACTAAGCAGGGTCCTTGGCACTACCCCACGTAAGGAAGATGGAAATGGGGAGACCATAGTGGGAAAAGGAGGGGCTCATCTGGAAGAGATCAGAGGAGGACCCTGGGGAAATTAAAGGAGTCCAGCCACCACCATGCCCCACTGTGTGGCCTGAGGGACTCCCCAGCTCTGGGTCCAGCTCCCTCCCTGCAAACACATCTCTTCCCCAGGTCTCTTTCCAGCTGCCCCTCTCACCCCTAGCAACCTCTTCCTGCCCTCAGGCCCTGGGACTCAGAATGGTGGAGGAGATGCCGATGAACATGGACTGCCCATGCCATCCCTGAGCTGCAGCAACACCCACCGTCCCCCAAGAACTGCAGGAGTGCCAAGTCTATGGCCCGCTTCCAGTGGGAGTCCTTCTGCATGGCGATGCCGTAGCCAGTAGTGGCAAAGACCTTGCCAGACCCAATGGTGACCAGCTTGCAGCCCTCATCCTTGCCCGCCATGTAGTTGAGGACAGCAGCATCGTAGATGAAGGCATCCAGCTTCCTGGGGACAGGCTGAGCCCTCAGGGCCAGGGACCACATGGGGAGGGAAAAGGCACCAAACCTGGGCCTGACAGGGGTCTGAGCCACATGAGCCTGATGGGTACAAACTAAAAGGGGTGGTGAAGGAGCCTCTTCTAGTTCTCTTAGGTCCTGAATGCAGCAAGGACCCTTCCCCCCATCTCCCTCCCAGAAGTCAGGACACTCTGCCCACAGGGACTCACATTCTCTCTGCCCACCCCCTCCAGGGCCCCAAGACCCAGAGAAGGTCACAACCACCTCCTCAAGCCAAGGCTGCACTTTGGTCAATGCCACAGCTGTATCTGGGACACATGATGGGCTTCCATTTTTGCTTCAAGCTCCTCTCTGCCCTAAGACCCCCTCACCCCACCCCAAGAGACCTGTGGGACGGCCCATTCCCACTGTCCCCACATTGGGTCTCTCAGGAAGGCACAGAGCTAAGGCTGGTCACTGGGGAGACTTGTGGGTAGATTCAGGGCTGGGTGCAGGGCTGGCGACCCACCCCATCTTGAGGCTAGTGAGTGCATCCTCCACCGAGCGCTGGTTGAACTTGACCATGTGGGTGTGCATGTCACGGTAGTTGCTGCGGATATTCCGCTCAGTGCTGCCATTGGGCACTGTGCCGAAGCGGAAGGGTGGGTACTGATCCTGAGGCCTCTGAAACTGCAGGCAGAGAGCAGCAGTCAGAACCCTGCCTGGCAGGCATCACAGCTGCACCCTAGAGCCCAGCCCACAGTGTGGACTTGCACAGTCACAGCTGAAGGGGCTTAAGACTGGCCAGGCCACTCCTGTGTTTTCCAAACAGAGGAGATGAGGCCACAACAGGGAGCAACTTTCCTAAGGTCACTCAGTGGGTGGATTTGAGCTATCTTTTGCCCTGGCCCAACCTCCCCTATTATCAGGCCCTGCACCTCCTTCAGGCTCCAGACTCCAGTTCAAATTCCCCAGACTCCAGCTGTCCTGTGTCTGCACTCCCACCATCAGTGCCCCCCACCCTCTACCAGCAATGGTCCCAGAACCTTCTTGTCACTGAGGCCCGACACAGTGTCAATGTACTGCTCCTGGATCATGAAGGCAGCCAAGTTGGCCGTGTAGCTGGCGAGGAAGATGACAGCGAAGAAGGCCCAAACTAGCACCATGATCTTGCTGGTGGTGCCTCGAGGGTTCTCGATGGGCACCGAGTTGTTGAAGACCAGTGCCCACAGCAGCCACACAGACTTTCCAATGGTGAAGGATGGGCCCCCAGATTCTGGGGACAGAGGATGGACACTGAGGTCCCTCTTGTCCACCACAAAAGGCTCAGGTCTCACTCCACTGGACTCCAAAGCTCCTGCCCTGGCCTGGATGGGGACCCCTCCTTGGCCATCCCTACTCAGGTCAGGTCAGCCACCCATGCATGTCTCTCATCAGATCAGCCCCAGCGCTCACTGTCTGAGGCCCAGAGACCTCCCAAAGGTGTTCTCTGAAGGAGGCTTTGGCTCTGAGCCCAGCCCTCAGGGCTGCCCAGGCCTGCCCCTCCTGGGCTGTGGGGAGAACTTACTCTTGCCTCTGGTGAGGTTCTGGTTGTAGCTGACAGGGCTGAAGTACTCGAACATGAAGACAGTGACAGCCACCACAGTGAGGCACATGACGAACATCATCACCCACACGGCAGGGCTGTAGGGCTCTGGGACCAGAGGGAGGCAGCTCAGAGGCCTCAGCGTGCTCCCTCACACCAGCCCAGAAGCTCTGGGTGGGGACAGGCAGGTGCATGTGGTCAGGGTAATCCACCAGCCAGTGGCTTCCATGGACTGAGCCCAGGGCACCTCTGCCTCTCAGAGGAGCAGAGCCCCAGGGGAGACCTCCACTGTTAGGGTCCCATCATTCCTGGTCTCCTCCCTAGCCTCACCCTGAGACAGGTACAGGTCACCCCCATCTTGAAGACTTGAAGTGAAGTCTGACTTCACTTCCCCTTGCCTGACCCCGCGGGACAGTCTGGTCATTCATTCTGTCTAGAATCAGAGCCTCTGAGGCCAAGTCTTAACTCCACAACTGATGCAGACACTGAGGCCCAGGGTACTACAGACTGACCCAAGGTCTCGGACAGTATCATAAGAAGTCAATACTTCCATGAGCACTTTCCTTTGATGGGCATCCTACAAAGTGGGGGTTGTTTCCTTCCCTGTGGCTGAGGAATCTGCTCAGAGAGGTTCAGTGGCTTATCCAAGGCCATACAGCAGGAAGGGGCAGAGCTGGGACAGCCTTGCCTGTCCTCACAGCTCTCTGGACCTCCTCACACTGCAAGTCCCACCAACTAGGTACTCTGAGGAGGTAAGGACTATGGCTGGTGACCCCAGCACCTATCATGGGCCAGACACAGGAGACTGCCCAGCAAGTGCTGAGCTCCTCAACCAGTGAGAAAGTAGCACCTTATCCCACAGTCCGTTGACTCTGACTCCCCACAGAGCTTCTCCCCTTGTCCACTGTCCTGGCCCATGGCACGTCCTGAGGCCAGCCTGCCCTCCTGGTTTCCTGTCTTTCACAATGGTGCCCTGACCTACAATCACCTTCATCCACATCTGAGTTCAGGCTCAGAACTGAACATCAACATCACTTCTTCTCCATTTGACTGGAGCAAGACACTCAGGGCTACTGTACTTGGCCTTTGAGGGGCCCTAACTCCCTTTCCCAATCAGCTCTCCTCCAGCCCCTAAGCCCCTCAGTGCCCAGGGCCATCCCTGAGCCTCACCCAGGAAGGCCGAAGGAGAGACGGTGCCATTGCTGCGAGCCACCATCACGCTGATGCCCGTCTCCACAAAGGGCACAGAGAAGTCCACGACCTCAGAGCGCTCCTCGTTGATGGTGAGGGAGCCGATGGCCATGTCTGCTCGCTTGTAGTACACCTGGGGGACGTGGGGGCCACGCCGGGGTTGAAGAACGGCTCTCAAGGGCTGCAACACTTTCCCAGTCACCTCCCAGCACCCCTTACCATCTACTGTTGGGTCAGTTGTTCCTACCTGGGGTCCTCAGAGCTGAGCTTTCAGTACTGACCTCTCTGGGGGCCACAATTGGTGACAGCCCAGTCTCCCCCTCTAAGGGATATCTTTTTTTGTTTTGGGGGGGGTTTGCAGTTTTTGGCCGGGCCTGGGTTTGAACTCGCCACCTCCGGCATATGGGGCCGGTGCCCTACTCATTGAGCCACAGGTGCCGCCCGCTCTAAGGGATATCTTGAGTGGCTCCTGCAGCCTGGGTAGCAGGTGGGCAGGATCAGTGATGGGGGAGGGACCTCAGGGCTAGGCCTACCTCCCCAATCATGCCGTTCCACACGCCGCGCACCCTCTTGCCATGCTTGCCATTGGTCACCAGGTACAGGTCGTAGGAGAACTTGACCACCTTGGCCAGCTTCTTAAGGATGTCGATGCAGAAGCCCTTACAGCAGAGCTTGGTGTACGGGGGTGCATCACTGCTGCTATAGCCACCACCGCCACAGACCACCAGGAGTCAGAGCATGTCACAGTCCAGCCCAGCGCAGCCCTACCCCTGCAGCTCCTACCAGCCTGGCCTCCCCAACCCCCCCAAGCGTAAGACACACACAACACCTGACCACCCAAGATCACACGGGGCTTCTCTGGGCGTTCTCTCGGACCTGAAGGTGTGGTTGCTCTGCCTACGACAGGGCACAGTGTTGGGTACGCAGCCACCAGTGCCAGGGTCAGGGGTCTCCACAATGACAAAGGGCCGCTCTTCCAGCGTGGCCACTGTCAGGTGCCGGCTGTCTACCACAGGCTGCAGGGAGGCACTGTAGCGAGGCCATACTGGGTACTTCATGTACAGGACACCATGGTCCCAGCGCCCCACCTGTAGAGGGTGACCGGCCTCAGCCCAGGGCCTCCAGCCCCACTACCCCTACCCTCTAGGTGGGGTCTCTGGGCCCAAGAATCCACCTGTCTCATCTAGGGATGCTGGGGACATGACAGACAGGGTAGTGTCTGGAGCAGAAGCATTTGGAGGACAAGTCAGGACAAGGGCTGAGCACAGGCCAGAAGGGCTCCCTGAGGCCCTCCCCAGCCTTGGGTCCCTGCATTCTTCTGGCCAGCCTCCTCACTGCTGCCAACCTATAGCATCATCCTAAAGCCCAGACCTGACCCTGTCTCCCCATGCTGGTTCCCCTTGACCTAGACAGAAAGTCTTTAGCTGAGCACTCAAGGTCCTTCACACTTAGGTCCAGTGTCCCCCCTTCACCCCACCCTAATTCCTCAGTCTTTGTATCCCCATACACATCCCCCACATCACTTTAAAATGCACCAAACTCTCTGTCCTTCTGTGTACATCAGGCTAGCGTCCCTTGTGGTGGGTTCATACTCAACCCTCACAGCCCAGTTCAAATGTCCCACTTTCCATGACACATTCTCCAGTTTCTTCCTTTAAAGACAGAACTAAGTCATGTTCCTCATCTCTATCTAACCTCATAGTATTTTGCATACATTTCTAGTCAAGCACTGATATCTCCATATCTATCTGTTTTCATGTCTGGCCAGCACGAATTTGGGTTCTTCCTCCAGGGGCAGGGCCATATGACAAGCATGTGTGGTATGTCCTGTAGTGGAGGGAAGTTGGGGTGTTATAGGGGCCCAGAGCAGAGCCACCTTGCCCACCCTGGGGCACCTGGAAGGCTTCCCAGTGGAGATGTTTCAGCTGAGACCTAGGAGATGAGGGCTTGGATAACAAACAGAACGGCACTCTGTTAAGCTGTGGGCACAAGAGGGGCTGGGGGCAAAATGGGAGGAAGCTGAGGGCCCCTGGGCTCACCCCCTTCTCACCATCTCCCAGAGGCGGTGCCGATTGAGAGCGATCACAACCATGGTGGGCTGGACCAGGTACCCACCAGGGCTGAAGGAGAAGTCCCGGCCTTCCCAGGTGACATTCAGTAGGTGCCTGCCAGGAGAGAGAGAAGCTAGGATGTCCTCATACCCCTTGCCTGTGGCCAAGCCCAGGGCCAGATACCCTGGCCTCTGCCTCACTACCACCACCAACAGGTATCATTGCATATTAGGTGTTGGAAGCGCTTCCCTTTATTGGCTCCAGGATCCTTGCCACACCCTGACACTCGCTGAGTTTTCAGACACCAAGGCCCACAGAGGTGAGATAACTCAGCCCCAGGCACACATTGAGTAGGAGGTGCAGTGGGCAAACCCAAGCTCACTGCCACCATGTGCACTGAAGCGACCCCACCTCTCACTTCCATACTCCGGGCAGGTGCCCACCTGTAGAAGGCCTCCCGGGCAGGGCTGACAGGCCCGGGGTGGCCGCGGCAGTCCCCAGCAGCGGCAGGAAGAGATCCATACTGGCGCCGGTAGCCGTGGGCACCCATGGCCAGGATGGCCACCCCGTCGCGGACCTTCTGGCGCAGGCTGAGGCGCCAGCTCTCAGTGACCACGCTGATGAGGCCCACGGGAAAGGTGGTGGGGGGCGCGTCGGTGCTGCCCAGAGCCAGGTTGGGCACCAGCCACACGTGGCCAGGCCCCACCAAGCCTGCCTGCGCTGCCTCGGCGAAGAGCACCTCGGCCTCGTCGCGTGAGCAGTAGGCCACGAATACTGGCGAGTCGAGCTGGCGCAGTAGGCGCTGGGTGCGCGCGCGCGGCCCTCCGGGACCCAGTTCCAGCGTGAGCACGTCCAGCAGCCGCCAGCTCAGGTGGCTGGCGTCAGCCACGGCGCGAACGCCCTTCAGGAAGAGCGCGTGGCCGGGGTGCAGGCTGGTGATGACAGCGAACGAACTCCAGTCGTACTCCTCCAGCACCTTGAACAGCACCTTCAGCTGCTGCTCCAGGGACACACCCAGCTGCAGGAAGGCGGAGCCCGGCTCCTGGGGGCGGGGGACAGGGCGGGGCCTGATCCGGGGCGGGGCGGCCTAAGCCCCGCCCCGAGACCTTTCCTAAGCTGTCGGGTAATCTACTCCCAGATGCCCTTTTTTGCCAGTACCTACCGGCTGGCCTCCGGGAGCCCCTGCCCCGACCTGGTCCTGGGCCCCGCTGCCCAACATCATCACTTGGAGGGACTTCAAAAATACTCGTTCCCGGCCCCCTCCCGACCACGCTGGCCTGCAGATCCACAGTATCAGCACCACACCGGCACTTGATAGAAATTCAAGTTCTCCGGTCGCACCCCCTCGCCTCGGATTCTCTGGAGATGGCGCCTGGAATTTGGATTCTGTCTAACAAGCTCTTCAGGTGACCCTTGAGCCCTCCAGCTTGAGAAGCGTTGCCCCAGACCACCTGAATCTGAATTTCAGAGATGCAATGTATTTTTTGAAAGCACCCCAAGAGTAGAGAACGACTGGCCCCAGAGCTAATGCCGGGGCCCCAGGTGACTGGGAAACACCATCCTGCCAGGAAACTCGAGGGTGGGAAAGTTGCTTCTCTGCACCCTCTGCTACCACAAAGTCCAGGCTCTGCCAGCTGGCACCGGGGCTGGCGCAGGCCCTGCCTAACTGGTGGTCTCCACACTGCCACTGTCCCAGTCTTTCTAAAAAGAGAATCTTTTTTAAAAACTTGAAGCCAAGCAACCCAGTTTCTTCAAAAAAAAAAATTTTTTTTTTTTTTGCAAAGGAAAGAGGGAGCTAGACTAAAGAGACGGAGAAAGAGCCAGAGGTTGAGAGGGACTTAGAAGCCACAGCAAGCAATCACCAGCGTGGACCTACTTTGGCTCCAGATCCAAGCAAATAGACTTAAAAATAAACATTTATGACAGCTCTGAGACAATGGGAAATGTGAACACTGGCTGGATATTCGATGATGTTAAGGAATTTTTATTATTTTTGAGATGTGATCATATATGGTGGTTTTACTTTTTTAAGCCCTTACCTGCCACAGATACATACTGAAATATTTATGGATGGAATAACAGGATGTCTGGGGGGGTTCATTATACTTTTATGTGTGCTTGAAATTGAAATTCTCCATAATAAAAATTAATAAAGTAAAGGCAAATCAGATCAGTCTCTTCCCTCAACACTTGCCTTGGCTTCCCACTTGCTCAGGGTAATTAAAGCCCAAATATCTTCCCAGATGGGTGGGACCCCATCTCCTCTTCCAGGCTTCTGTCTGTTCCTCAAAAGCACCGTGCTTTTTCCCACTAGGGGCCTTCAGGTCACAGCTCCTCTGCCTGGAACCACCCCCCTCCCCACCCTCCTCAGCCTCCAGGTGTCAGCACAGACATGAATTCTTGAAAGACCTTCTCCCCAACGTCCTGTCCTAATGGGGGCCCCTGAGACTACCTTGTGGCATCCCACATTTTCCCTTCAGAACACTTGTCCCAGTTTGTAATCACAGGTGAATGTGTGTTTAGGATGTTCTCACCCCAGAGACTGCAAGCTCTATGAGGAGCCACCCTCCTGCCCCGGACAGTGATGTGTCCCTGGGGTGCTCTCCCTATGCATGAACTACCAGTGCCCAGAGGGCATGGCATCTGCTCCCAGGTCCAGGGGGTCTGGAGCCTGACCCAGGAGGGAAGCAGAGAGGAGGCAGTCTAGGTGCCTGACACCGGCCGCCAAAGGGGACTGTCATCCACCCACCCCTTATCCAGACACATTCAAAAGCAACCCAGAAAGTTTTTCTTCTAGAACATAGGGACTCTGGTCCCACAGCCTTCTCCCCCTTACTCATGTCACACCTTCTGCTCCCCAACCCAGCTGACCTGACCAATCCCAGCTCCCTGGATCCTCCCAGCCCCAAGGGACAAGGGGACACAAATTTGGACAAGCACCTTGGGGGTGAGGACCAGAGCAGAGCCCCCGCTGATGCTGAGGATGGGCACATGAGTCTGGGAGGAGATGAAGTCCAAGATCTGGGCTACTGCCTCAGTGTCCACGTTGTCCTCAAAGACGATGCCGTGGACGCGGGCAGCACCCAGGAGGCCACAGATCTGGGTGAGGAGGCTGCTGGGATTGGTGTTATTGACTCCCACGGAGAGTGGCTGGATCTCCAAGGGCAGGTCCAGGAAGCTCTGGGGGGTGAGGCGGGCACGACCCTGGGCCTGTGACGGCCCGGAGCTGCCAAATACCACAGCCACTGTCACAGCTTGTGTGCCCTGCCCTGGGCCTGGCCCTGCCCAGGCACCAAGCAGCGAAGTGAGCAGCAGGGCAGGCCCCAGGGCCCCACCCATGTCCACTGGAAGGTCCTGAAAAGAGACCAGGACAGGCACAAGGAGAGAGACAGGGGCTTAGAGAGAGGCAGATGGACAGACAGAGGGAATGTGAAGGCAGATCAGAGGGACACACATCCAGAGATGAAAGGGAGGAGGGAAAACCTCTCTCCCCAAAGAGAAGCAGAGAGAGAGAGGAGACAGACAGACACAGAAAAGAGAAAGAGACAGAGATTAGCTGAGCCTCCCAAGTACATTCCAGAAGGGCAAGGGCTGGGGAACCCGGGGTGGGGGGTACCATGACCGGAATTCATGACCCTCCATGCCACTATTGAGCAGCACGCATGGCTGCAAAGGCCAGGCCCCCTGAAATCCATCCATCTGGATTCTGCCCTGGGAAGGTATGCTGGAAATGCTAGTCTGGGGTTCATGTGCATGTATTTGAGTCAGATGGGCCTGAGTTCAAGTCCTAGTTCTCCCAGTTATTTAGCCTCTCTTGAGGCACATTTTCTTGTCTGACCTAGTCATGAGACCTGTCTCACAGCAGTGTGAGGGCTCTGATGAGGTAACAGGCTATTTGCTGTTATTAGCAACCTTATCCTACAGGCCACAGTCCCTCAGCCAAGTGCAGGAAGGCAGCTCTGTGTCACTCCTGTGTCCTACTCCAGTTCTCTCTGTAGCCTAAACTGGACCGTCCATCTCTCTCTCACCAGGGCCCACAATACTAGTCAGAGTGTCCTACTTGCCATTAAGCCAGCCCTGAGGACCCTGTTACATGTGGCCCTGCCTGGCACAGAGCTCCCTCCTCTTGGGAACTGAACATCACTACGACCCATTCTTCCGTGGCCTCAGCTAGCAGCTGCTCTTCCATAGCAGGGATGTGACAATGATGACTTGTTCAGGGCTGGAGCACCTGAAACCGCGTGGTATCTTACACACAAGCAGCTTCTCCAGGCCCTCACTGGTGTGTGGGATCTTTTTAATCTAATCCCAGGGCCTGATGTGTATCCTCAATCCACTGTTTTGGATTGAGGCCAAGAGCCAAGGCAGCGAGGGTAATGTGAATTCTGAGTTGTGCCCACTGGTAGAGATAGCTGTCCCTCCCAGCTGGCTGTCGACCACAATAGTGCCACTTCCTGCATCTTCATCACATCCCTAATAAGACTTCTGAATGGGAGAGAACCAAAGGGTGATCAGGGCAGGCCTGCCGCTCCAGCCCCACACTGTCCCCGACAGGATCTGCACATCTTTGCTACAGAAATGCAGACCAAAGTCCAGCAGTTGCTAACACTCAGAAACCAAGCATGCAAAATGCAGGTAAAGGCTGGGGCCCAAGACATTGGCCTCACACTTTCATAGAGGGCCTTCCTTTTGCCTGCCACCCAGTTTCTCTCTTCCTTTCATCTAAAGTCTAATTTCTTCCTTTTCCTTTTTCTTTTTCTTTTCTTTTTTTTTTTTTTTTTGAGACAGAGCCTCAAGCTGTTGCCCTGAGTAGAGTACCACGGCATCACAGCTCACAAAAACCTCCAACTCCTGGGCTTAAGTGAGTCTCTTGCCTCAGCCTCCCAAGTAACTTGGACTACAGGTGCCCACCACAATGCCTGGCAATTTTTTTGGTTGTAGATGTTGTTGTTTGGCAAGCCCAGGCTGGATTTGAATCCACCAGCTCTGGTGTATGTGGCTGCTGCCTTAGCCACTTAAGCTACAGGCGCTGAGCCCCTTTTCCTTCCTTCCTTTCTTTTGGTTGCTTTTTGAGACAGGGTTTCTCACTCTGTCACCAAGCTGGAGTGCAGTGGCACAGTCACAGCTTATTGCAACCCCAAACACCTGGGCTCAAGTGATCCTCCTGCCTCAGCCTCCTAAATAGCTGAAACTACAAGCACATACCACCATACCCAGCTAATTTTTTTAATTTTTTATAGAGACAGGATCTTGCTATATTGTCCAGGCTACTATCAAACTCCTGGCTTCAAGTGATCCTTTTGCCTTATTCTCCCAAAATGCTGAAATTATGAGCCACCATGCCTGGCCCCACAGTTAAATTAATTTCTTATGATGCATATGTACATGGGCTTGCCTGGGTCGGGAACTGGCTTGCTCTAGTTCTCTCTAAGGAAGCCAGAGAGCAAGGAAGTGCAAGAGGCCACCAGGGGATACTCAGGAAATCACTTCCTCTTCTCAGGGCAGCTCTAAAAGGATCCCTCAAGGGAGATCCCTAGACAGACTTTAGTTCAGAAATGTAACTTGGCACATGTGTACTAAATGCCTTCTCTATACTAGGCACTGCATGATGGAATGGTCATCTGGAAAAGACATGGTCTCTGCCCTCCAGGTACTCAGAGTCAAATCTGCAGAACAAGCAGCCTTCTTTAAGCACCTAGGATTTCCTACTTTTCTTTCCACTAATATCCTGCCTTCTATACTCTCTTAAGCTCCCACCCTTCCCCACTAAGATCTTTTCTTAGCCAAGGATCTAGAGTTCATTCACATGAAGGTATAAGGGACTGATAATAGCTTAAAGTGTTATAATTCCCAAAAGACATAGTTTAACAACAGAACCTGAAAGTAAAGTGCCAGGCAGTACAATTTCAGGCTGTGCAGACAGGAGTTTGGGCAGAGGAGAGAATATTGTTTTCATGTCGGTGCGCTGTATTCATGTGTATGGTCCTCAAGTCACTGGCACAGAACTGACAGTTCAGGGACATGTCTGAGTCTGGAATGAGGTCTTAAGCCACATCATGCCATACCATGCCCCACCTGCTACCAATTGGGGATACCAAATCACAACCAGAAAGGGCACTGCTGCTATCTTTGCAAGGCCTCTGTGTGCTCACCTCTGGCCACACCTGCAGCCCCTAGAACTCTCCTGCCCTTTGGAAAGCCCCAAACCTTCCACCACCTCTGCCTAGATCTGAGCTGTCCAATGCAGAAGCTATCAGCCACATGTAACACCACATGTCGGAAATGTCTCTCTCCCAAAATGAGGCCTGCTGTCAGAGTAAAATGCACACTGGATATTGAAGACAGTATAAAAAAAGAATGTAAAAGGTCTCATTAAGAGTATATATTGATTTCACATTGAAATAATAACACTTTGAATATATTAAGTTAAACAAAATATGCTATTAAAATTAATTTCACTTGTTTTATTTTTTTAATGTGGCTGCTAAAAATACACTTGTGGCTCCTATGTTATTCCTTTTAGACAGCATGATTCTGGGTGAAGGGCCCAGGCCCTCCCCCAACTCCAGAGAGGCACTGCTCCTCTCTCCAATAGGGAAGTGTCCCCCTGGGTTGGGGGTGAGGAGGCAGGGAAGTTGATGTAGGTTATGGCTTTAGCCAAGGGAACTAAAATGGGGGAGGGTTCACAGAACACCTCAAGAGGTTGGTGAGAATCAGCCAATCTCTGAGCCCCAAAAAGTCCCAAGGAGCCTCAGAATCCAGCCTCATCATTTTGTTCCATCCAGCCACACCACGAAAATAGCAGGGACAGACTCCACCCTGCCCTGTCCAATTTCCCCTCTCACCTTCTCCCGGCCTCCCTGCTCCCCACTTCTCATCTACCCACCCCTGTCTGCCCCCTGGGCTACTGAACTTTCCTCTGACCACTACGCCCCTCCTCAAACAAGACAATTGCTCCCTGTGCCCATAAATGAAGTCTAGACACCTTGGAACCATGGACAGGGCCCCATACATTCATCCCCTCTGTGGACCACACAACCCTGTCAGTCTGATGGCTAAACAGCCCCACTTTGTCCTATCTTCCAGCCTTTATTCTTGCTAGACCCCAGGCTGGAATTCCCTTTTTCTGACAACAGTGTACTGTTCTTCAGGCACCATCCTAAATCCCTCTCCTAGAGAGCACCTGCCTTGAGCCATCCGGCTCTGTTCATAGGTTCTGTGTTCCAGCTGGGCTCATTGCCCTCCTCATTCCCCTTGCTACCTCTCCTGGGTTGGGAGCTCTGTCCTGGGCCTTTGCAGTGGCCACCTCCATTCCACCCCGTGGCACATATCTGCCCATTCGTGGATGCACTCAGGTTCACAGGCATCTTAGAGTCTTCTGCCCACCCATTCAAGGACTCAACCCTTCCACAAACAGCTGTTAAATTAATATTTCACAAACACTGGGATCCCAAAAGAGCCCAGCAGAGGATGGCCATAGTAAGTCCTCTGGGACTCTTAGCATCACCTTGAAGGACCTGGGCCACCCACGTACTTAGGGCTCTTCTCTTCCCGCAGCTCCCCACACCTCAGGCGGGCTCCTTGACAGAGAGGTGCACACATGCACGCTCACACTCAAGGTGCTGACGGTTCCCCTTCTCCCAAACTAGGAGACTCGGTCCCAGGAGCCAGCCCCACCCACCAGCGGCCCCTCTGGACCCAGTGCCCTGTGGTTGAGCAGCCTATCTTTGCCATCGGGTTTCCTTCCCTCCTTTTTGTCCAGGCAAACCCCGAATGCAGGTGTCCGGGGAGATGACTGTCCCTCTATCTTGCTCCCACTGGTGGGGACACAGAATCCTCACTCCTCCAAGACTAACTATCCTGGCTCCCCGCTCATCCCGCCCGGGCCCCCCCGGGGCGCCCTGCCCCCTCCCCTCGGCAGGAATCTCTTACACTTGGGCTGTGAAGTTGGGGTATTTTTAGGCCAGCGGTAAATAATTCATAGGGAACGTGGCATCAGGCTCCCCCCGCGGGAGAAGGGGGCGCGAGCACCGAGAACCACTGTCACCCGCGGCTCAAGGACACTCGCGATGCGGCGGTGGCGGCGGCGGCGACTACCAGCGCGGAGACCCACGCCCCGCCTCCTGGCGGCCAAAGTGGGCACCACGCACTCTCCGAGCCCCGAGTCCCCAGCCTTGCGCTACCTTCTTCAGGAGTCCCCGGCTCCTAGGGCCCCACCCCCACTCCCCGAAGCTGGGTCACGACCTCAAACCCCGCGGTGGGGTTGGCACAGCTCACCTGGAAAGCGGGCTGTGGGTCGGGAATCAATCCAGGCCTGCCCTAGGGCTTGGAATGAACCCAGGAATCCCTTTTCCTGCCTACCTGCCCCTTCCACGTTCTTATTTTTTGGCGTTTGGGAACAGGCTCAAGGCCTCTGGCACGACCAGGAACTAGACGGACTTAGAAACAGCCAGAGGAATGACACCCTCCCTAAATAAGTGTCTTTCCTTGATTTTCCCCAGTAGAGGAATGAGCCAGAACTGCACCACCACCCGAAGGCTGGGGAACTGAGCCAGAAGACCCGTTAGGCGACTAGGGCTGTGAAACAAGGTGAACGAATCGGGGGAGCGTCAAGGACTGGCGGGTAGTCGGACCTCGGAGGGGTGGCGGGATGCATCCCCGGGGATTTGCAGGCTGCTTAGGTGCCTTTGCCTCCGTATGTCCCTGCCCCGCCCGCCTAGGCCGAGGCCCGAAATAGGATACTCAGGGCTTCCCTTCCCAGCCGTCGGGGATCCTAGGCGAAGCCCCCCAGAGACCAGAGCAGCTGGCTGGCGCGGCACCACCAGAAGCCGGGAGTCGAAGCCTGGGAGTCGGGTACCGGTGGGCATTTGGAAGATCCCACCACACCAGAAGCCCACTCTGAGTCCCTGGGGCCACGGAAGGAGAGTGGAGCAGAAGAAAGGAAGGAGAGCTGGAGGGGAAGAACCCAGGATTTACGAGAGTCGGAGGGGTCGGGGGCAAAGCCAGGTGCGCAGCAGGTTCTCAGCATCTCTGGGGGAACCAAGAGACCGGCCCGGGAAGCTCCCACAGGCCCCTGTAGTCCTCTCCCGCACCCTTCGCTGTGGTTGAACCCAGCTGTGACCCCCGCCCCTAGCCCTGCTCCCCACCCCCTAGCCCAGCTCCACACCCTGAGGCTTCAAGCAGCAACAGTTGCTTGCTGTTGCTCCGCGTCCCTGCGTCGCCCCCAGCCCAGAGATGCCTACTGGCCAGGGAAGAAGGAGGGCTCGGCGACCCTGGGGACGAACATCTTGGGCGCTTCGCCGGCGTCCTTCCCTCGCGTCCGCTGCGCGTGTCTCCTCGACCTCTCTTCCTCGTCTCCACCCCCGCCGCCCGGGTCTAAACCCCAGGCCGGGTTTCCGAGGGTCCGGGTCCCCGGCCGCCCCCTCCCTGCGCCCAAGAGTCCTGCGCGGGCCCGACTCTCCCCTGGTGTCCCGCGTCTGTCTCCGCCGTCCTTGCTCGCGCGGCGCTTGAGCACAGCCTCAAGTTAGCGATGAAGTTGGCGCCCCCCGCCCGCCGCCCGCCACTCACCGGGGGGAAGGGGCCCTGCGCCCGCGCCTAGAGCCCGCGCCGGCCGCCTCCCGTGCAGTGCATGTCCCGGTGTCCCTGCCCCGGTTTGCTGGCGCGTTGGATTGTAGCTTGGCGGGAGCCGGAGCTCGGGCGCCGCGGGACGGGGGCGGGAGGGCGGCCTGTCGGGCTGGCTCGGGCCCGCCCCCGCTCGCTGCGCCCCTCCGTGGCCCTCTGGGCGCCCAGCTCTGTCCCCGCCAGGGCTGCGTGCCGCGCCTCCGGCTCCGAGGGCTGTCAGCCAACTGTGGCGGAGTGCTCGCCGCCGCCCGCGAGGGCCCGCCCCACCGGGGCCTGCCGCCTCCGCCCCGCCCGGCCCGCCCCTCCCTGCCGGCCCCTCTCTAGGACTGTGTCCCCAGACCCAACACTTGGGACCAGTGTGACCGCGAGAAAACCCCAGCCTTCTTGGAGCCCACAGAGCATGAGCTGTGTGACCTTGGGCTAATTTCGAGGATCCCCCAGTTTATAAAGTGGGGCCAGCATCTTGGGGGCCGCCATAAAAGAGCACAATACACCTTGTACCCTGCAGCACAAGTTGATTGAGACACTATTTTTATTTCTTTTTATATACGTATATATATTTTGAAACAGAGCCTCAAGCTGTCACCCTGGGTAGAGTGCTGTGGCATCACAGCTCACAGCAACCTCCAATTCCTGGGCTCAAGCGAATCTCCTGCCCCCACCTCCCAAGTAGCTGGGACTACAGGCGCCTGCCACAACGCCTGGCCTTTGCTTTTTGTTGTCTTTTTTTTTGTTTTTGTTTTTTTTTGGTTGCAGTCCTCATTGTTGTTTGGCAGGCCCGGGCTGGATTCGAACCCGCCAGCTCAGGTGTACGTGGCTGGCGCCTTAGCCCGTTGAGCCACA
The DNA here is from genome assembly GCA_963573935.1 of Arctocebus calabarensis. Taxonomy (NCBI): domain Eukaryota; kingdom Metazoa; phylum Chordata; class Mammalia; order Primates; family Lorisidae; genus Arctocebus; species Arctocebus calabarensis. Next base: position 12,393 of record CAUYON010059616.1, on the reverse strand, counting down.
GACACCAAGTCGAGGCTATTTTTAAAAGGCTCTTGGATCTGGCTGAAAACCGTCAGAGGAGAAAAGGCATCGGGAGTGGACATAGGGAGGTCTAGAGCCATAAGTAGCTGGAACACTCAGAGGGACTAGGGGCCTCGTTCCCACATTTTCTCTTCTGATTTGATTATACTGGGGGCCAACCAAGGAGGAAGGCAGGCAGTGGGGTCACAGTTTCAGGTGCCTGCAGTGCGAGCAAAAGATAGGCAGGCCAGTCGGGCAGCAGGAAGGGTGGATAGCGACCCAGGCCTAGCTCCCAAACCCCCTTAATCCCTGGAGAGGCCCCTGAGCAGGGTACTCTCTATGTCGCCACCTGGTGACCACAGGGGAGCTGCCGCCAGAAGATGACCCCTGTCCCAAAAGAAACCTCATATCAACTACCAGCCTTGGTTGCAGCTGTTTTATTTTCATCACATTCCCAATCTGGTCACCCTTCATAGTCCATCAGGAGAGGCGGGAAGGAGTAAGGATGGCCTGCACCTCCACCTACCCCTAACTAAGGCCACTTCTTTGCTGAAAGCTAAACCCACATTGGTAAGGCGACCTTCTTACAAGAGAAGGCCCCTGAGGAGTCAAGCCTGAGAGTCAGGGCAGACAGTGATGCATATGGGGTCCTACTTGGACCTAGAGTCCTACTTGGACTGACCAGGGCCTCTGCCAGCCCCTCCCCCCACCAGGGGCCAGCATCTGGGCTCAGTGCCCCAGCAACTGCAGTATCTCCCTTGGGTCCACCAGCTTCTCCCGGGGCTTCCCAGCACCCTGGCCCCGGGCCACCTCCTCAGCATCCAGCTTCTCCCAATCTGAGAAAGAGACCGACCGGACCCCTGAAGCAGAGGAAAGACTGTCACTACCTCTTCCTTCCCCCCACCAAGAACACCCCCATCTCAAAAAGTGGTCACCCACCCCACTTCCCAGGATCTCAGTATCAGGGCCCAGACCTCGACTTCTGAGCAGGGCCTGGATGGCCACAGAGCCAAGCCTGGGGCCAGAGGGAAGCAATCCAGCCTTTAGGTCCTGCAGCAGCGTCTGACCAGTGAGAAAGCTGTCACTCATGGTTGTGGCTATGACACCCGTGGGTCCCCTTTTTACCCAGCCACTGCAGTAGAGGCCTGAGAGGGGAGATAAGGGGATAAGGAAAGGGAGGATAAGGAAAGGGCACTCTGACAAAGATGAGGGGATAAGGAAAGGGAGGTAAGGAAAGGGCACTCTGACAAACCTGTGCCCCAACCTGTACACACATGTACATGCACCCCAAGTCTCCTGGCAGACTGTCAGCTGAGCCTGCTGTGACTGCTGACCCACTGCCCTGGATTCTTCTCCACCTGTTTTTCCCATGCTATCATCCCTTATGCCTCGGTTTCCCCATAGATGAAGAGCTCCCCAAGGGCAGTTGCTGGGGCCTGCTCACCTCCAGTGTCAGCAGGCCTTTAGTCAATGTTCACTGACTGAATTAAGGACTAGCTTAGTACATGGGTATTTAATCAGACTGGAAGAGCCCTGAGGACAGGGGGTTGCCTTATTAATTTCCAATCCCAGTACTGAGCACACAGCCTAGCCCAGAGCAGCCTCAGAATGTCTGTTGAATGACTTAATGACCAGGCATATATCCCATATGTCCCAACTAGACTGGAAACTTCCCTTAGGGCCAGGAGGAGGGTGCCACTGGGTCCTGGGACAGGGCTTGCCTCAGGGCAGCTTCTCAGTGTAGGTCCCTAGATGAATGAATGAATGAATGGGCCAAGAGACACCATCCTGTTGGCCTCCCATAATTCAGTACCCAGCCTTCTCACACCCTCTCACCTGGCACATCCACAACCCGGCCCTCGGTATTGGGAATGACCCCAAGTTTGGGGTCAAAGGGCACACTGGGGTCAATAGGGCGGCTCTTATACCCAACGCTGCTCAGCACCAGGCCACAAGGGAGGTCCTCTGTGTCCCCCGTGGGCACTGCCCAGGTAGTCTCACCATCACCCTGTTGGGGAAAATATAGGCAACAACAGGCTTGGGTGGGGGAGGCCAGAGAAGGGGGTATCTTTGGGAAACATGAGACTCACCTCCAGTCTGGTGATTGCCAGGCGAATGCCTGCTGCCCGCTGCCCATCTGGTGAGGGCAGTACTTGCTGCGGGCTTCGGAAAAATCGAAGGCCCCAGACACGGGAGGCCAAAGCCTGGTGGGCAGCCTCTTCCCCACTTGGCTTCTGTGTGGCCGTTTGAAGCAATAGTTCCGTCAGACGCTTCCTTGGGCGGGGGACCTCTGTTAGCAATATAGAATGTCCTTGGGTCACAGCCCTATCCCCACACTCCCTCCCAAGCCCACTCTGATCTAGGCCACCCCATCCTGGTATCTAGGGTGCCAGGGCCCCTCACCCTTGATTCTGTCCTGGAGGCCCACGAAATTTTCAGAATCCAAAATGGACCGGGTTCCTGGTAACTGAATCATCTCCCGAAGTTCCTTGAGAGTAGGAACAGGGATTAGGGAAAGAAGTTAAGCCCAGAACACTGTCCACTCCCAAGGCCACCTCAGAGTCTAGTCCAGGTAGGCCACATCACCACTGCCCTCCTTCAAGGAAGGCACAGGGCCCTGGGAGCTCTGCCTACTCCCAGTCTCCCATCCCAAGCAGAAACTATTCCCAGGGGCTCTGCTCCATCCTCCCCAGGGGAGATCCCCTAAATGGCACACCCCCTCCCCCAACTCCAGCACCTTAATGGTGAAGGCCACTTGCAGGGGTCCACGCCGGCCCACTATCCACACCGTTTTCACCTGACTCTGCCTCAGTACTTCCAGAGCTGCCTTCGTGATGTCTGTTCTCTGGCACAAAAGGAGGGCCTTGAAGTCATCATACACTGACCTGGAGAAGGGGACTCTCCATTTGGTCACGTCCCTCCCCTGAGCCAGAAAACAGGCAGCCCAAAATTGCACCACTGCCCCCCCCGGTGGCCAGATGGAGCACTGCAGCCAACTTTGCAAATGGCTCCAACCAGTAGCAAACTAGGCTCACACTCCTTCATTCAACAAGTATTTACTGAGCGTCTGCTATGTGCCCAGCACTGTGCAAAGAAATGGAGTGACAGGTCAATGGTGAGCAAAACAGACATGGTACAACCCTTACAAAGCTTCTGATCAGCTGGGAAGAAATACTCATCAAATGTTCATTAATGAGTATAAAATTGTGGTGGTGATAACATGCTATGATACAGAAGTAGACACAGGGTATTAAGGGGAAATGGACCTATTCAGGGAAGTCTTGGAGGAAGGGTGAGAGGGTGTGAGCCAAGATCTAAAAGTTGAACTTTGTTTACCTGAATGAAGTTGAAATACATTCTTCTTAGTAAAGTATCTCAAGAATGAAAAAAAAGTATCCAATGCACTCAGTACTAATATGAAACCACTATATGTACAACTACATGCCCACATGAAAGTAAAAACACAAGTATAGTCTAGCAAAGTGGAGAGGAGGGGAGGAGGGAGGGTGATTGGTGGGATCTCACCTAATGAGCATAATGTAAGGGTATTCAGCATGCCCTGTGGATGAAGGGCTCAACTATAACTTGAACTTTACCTTAGAAATGAAAACAATGTAACCTAAACATTTGTACCCCTATATTAATCTGACATTTTTTAAATACATAAATTTTAAAAAATAATAAAAGATGAACTTTAAGCATTAACTGGCAGGGGGGAACATGTACGTAAAGGTTCTGTGCACACTAAAGAGTAGAAAAGAAAAAGAAAAGCCCCACTTAGCTGGAGTACAGACAGTAAAAGGGAAATGGAAGGCAGGATTGTCTCTCGGACCGGCCTGGGCACCACGGGAAACACAGGCTCGGAACTCGACTTGGCAGGGGCACCCTCTCCTCAGCATGACCTACTCACCTCCAGGTGCTCAGGCAGGGTTAGTAGGATTCGGGCCACATCCAGAGCCACATTCCCCTGCCCCAAAATCACAGCTGTGTCACAGCTCAGGTCTGGTGTCAGCTGGAGGGGAAAGGCCTTGATAGGGTCCCCCAGCCTTGGCTCCAGTGAGACTAATCTCAGTCATCAGGTGCCTCATGCCCAGTCCCCTCATGCTACGGCCTCAGGCTCCCCCACACACTCATAAAGTACACCCACCTAAGTAAGCTCCTCTCCACCTGGCCACACCTCTCCCCAGAAGCCCCCTACAGTAGAACTTCTGCCTCAATCAACCCAACATCTCACAGGTCCTCGACTCACCCTCATTGCCACTGGCTGGCAGCTGTCCCCAACTCTAGCACCCAAGGCTACTAGAGGAAGAGCAGCAGAAGTACACCTCAAACTCACCTCCCGGTTCTCAGGAAGCCCGTTGTACCAGCCCACAAAGGTCCGGGCTGACAACACACCCGGGAGCTCCTCCCCAGGGATGCCCAGGGCCTGGTGGTCCTCTGCGCCGTAGCTCTGATGAAAGAATACAGGCCTGAGGCCCAGAGCCCTCAGTACCAGCACTGAGGAGCCAGGTAGCCTCCCAGGGCCCAGCAGTCCCCTTCCAGCTCCTCCTCTGCAGCTTCTATCCTGGCCTCACCCCACTGCCTTCCCACAATCACCAGCCTCCCACTGCAGTCCCAGCCCCCACTCCCTGCCTCCCACCTACACTCACCAGCACCACAGCGTGATAGGCCTCCTGCAGCTCAGGAACTGTCACGTCCCTGCCCACCTCCACATTGCCCCAGAAGGCACAGCGGTCAGAGTGGGCTGTCTGGGTAAATGTGTTGATGACATTCTGTTGGACACCCCAGAACAGGAGGGGTTGGGGTGAGGAAGCTTCAGGGAACATGCCTGCACCACCCTCACCTGTAGTGTTCCTAGGATGGAGCCCGGGTGATGTCCACTGGGAGAACCTGAAGTCACTCCATCCAGCCAAGGAGCCTCCCTGCCTTGACCCATCTCCCAACTCTCCCTCCAGCCCCAGAGAAACCCACCTTCACCTCTGGGTGGTCAGGTGCCACGCCAAAGCGCACCAGGCCAAAGGGCACAAACTGCTTCTCATAGATGTCCACGTGGGCCTGGGGGTGGTGCTGGGAGAGAGGGTGGCAGCTTGTAGGGTGGAGAGAGGCTGAGACCATGGACCCTTCCCTTCCCCAGACAGAGCAGGGGAGCTCAGCTCAGTGTGCTGAGGACCCAGGAGGCTTTGACCCTCTCTGCAAAGAGAAAGAGCACTCTACTATCTACCTCCCCAGAGAGTCAGACAAGGGGAATGGGCAGCATAAGCAGCAAGAAGAGCTGAGATAAGGCCACAAGAAGGAATGCCAGACCAGGAGGACTGTGAGCAATGTGGCCAGCTGCAGAGAGCTGTAGCTTCCCCTCCACTGGAAATGTACAAGGAGAGCTGCTACCTCTGCTTGGGTCAGGCGTGACCTACAGTCCCACCCTACGACTCTTCAACCCACTAGACAAACATCTTTCAAAAGTCTCCTAGCCAAGTGAGCTGAAGCTATTAGCTGAAAAGCTATCACTTTCTCTCCCAGTGATACTCCCCAGGAGTACATACTGAATCATTAAATGTTGATCTTATGTCCTTCCAGTCCCTTTTCTTGGTGTAAACACATAACATGTTTTATCTGTTTTTTATGAGGACAAAAAACTTTTTTTCTTTTTTGAGACAGAGTCTCACTTTGTCACCCTCAGTAGAGTGCCATGCCATGGCATCATAGCTCACAGCAACCTCAAACTCTTGGGCTCAAGTGATCCCCTTGCCTCAGCCTCCCAAGTACCTGGGACTACAGGCGCCCACCACAAAACCCAGCTATTTTTAGAGATGAGGTCTCACTTTTGCTCAGGCTGGTCTTGAAGTCTTGAACTCCGAAGCTCAAGCAATCCACCTGCCTTAGCCTCCCAGAGTGCTGGGACTACAGGCGTGAGCCACCGCACCCAGCCCGTTTTGTTATGTTTTGTTTTGAGAGACTCTCTCAGGGTTTCAGGAAGCATCCAGGAGGTCAGAATGAGAAGATACTCTGAGCCATAAGCAGGTTCACTGTAAAGCAGTCCTGGTTCCCAGGGAAGAAATGCCCTGTCCTACCCTTGCCGCCGCCCCCCCCCCACTGTGACATCTCCCATTAAAAGGGAAAGGAGCTCCAGCCTTCTAGTTGCCCTGCCCCCAACAAAGGCTTGTACTCACCTCCTTCCTTAGCCCAAATCCTCCCTTCCCACCTAGGTACCCGAGGCCTTTCTCTCTGTACCTCCCTCACACTACCTGCACCCAAGTCTAGCCCCCTCCCCAACTTTCTGTCCCTCCCCATTCTGGCCAGACACAGGACCCCCCCAAACCACATCCCTCAAACTCCACAATGCTGTACCCAAGAAGAGCTCTAGCCTAGAAGTCACACAGCTCTGGTGTCAACCCAGCTCCACCACTAACTGGCTTTGTGCCCTGGGAAAGTGCCTTAAATTCTTAGATCGAAAGAACATCCTCTGGTGTCATGCTCAAGGTAAAATAATTAAGCACTTAGCCTAGGACACTACCTGTGACCTCCTGTGAAACCCACGATGAGTGTTCAATCAATGAGAAAGCTATCATTACAATTGCTACTGCTATTGTATGTCACTGCTGTCCCTTGCTTCCTACTCCCTCAGGACAAAGTCTAAACTACTTAGCCCACTGGTCAGTACCTTATCCAGTGTGACCTCTTCATCTCCGTCTCTGTCTTCCATTCTTTCCTGCTACAGATCCTTCACTCTGAGTCACCATGCTCTCCCCAAGGCCACCTCCACAATGCTAAGTCTGCTGGATGTGTTTACCCCTCATGGCTGACCTCATGCTCTAGGAGACCTCCTCTCTGACTCTCCTCAATCCATCCTACCCCCTACCCCCCACCCCACCCCCACCAGCTGTGCCCCTCTAACAAGGACATTCTCTGAAGTTCTTCTGGTCCAGGGTCCCTCCCTTCTCCCTAGGCACACACTCCCTGGGGAGGTTTTACCCACTATGCAACCTCAAATGCCCATGGACTTGCTGGTGATATTCTACTTTCTCTCCTGCCCAGACCTCTCCCAGGCCCCAACCCTGAGACCCCCTAGCCATCTTAGCTCAAACCTATCCAGATTAAAGCCATGTCCCCTGCCCCCAAACTTCTCCCCTTCTGCTCCTGTGTTCTCTTCTACACTGTGCTCCTGGTGTCCAAGCTAGAACCTGTCTCTCCTCCTGACCCCCTAATCCATTATACCCACAACCTCCCCATCTGCTGCCCCAGTAGCTTCTCACTGCTCTCCTGCAGGCAGAGAAGCATCCAAAGAAAAACTGGGGTTCTGGTGGTCCCTTGCTTAAAACTCTCCATGAAGTCAATCAGCTAGAGCACCAGAATCCCAGCTGGGCACCAGAATCCCCTGGACTGTGTGTTTAAAACTGCTCATTCCAGGTGGCAACTGTTGCTCAGTGGGTAGGGCGCCGGCCCCATATACCGAGGATGGTGGGTTCAAACCTGGCTCCAGCCAAACTACAACAAAAAAATAGCCAGGCGTTGTGGCGGGCGCCTGTAGTCCCAGCTACTTGGGAGGCTGAGGCAAGAGAATTGCCTAAGCTCAGGAGTTGGAGGTTGCTGTGAGCTGTGTAATACCACAGCACTCTACCGAGGGCAATAAAGTAAGACTCTGTCTCTACAAAAAAACAAAACAAAACAAAACAAAAACAAACCTGCTCATTCCTGGGCCCAGCCACAGAGTTTGTTTATGTCTAGACTAGGCCCAGAAACGTGCATTTTAATAAGCTGTTTCCAGGGAATACTTCCACTAGAGTGGAAGGGGAGGGCTATGGCCAGACCCCAGTCAGTGGCTTCCACGCCCCACCTACCTCCCAGCCTCAGCTTCTATCTTTTTGGCCCTTCTGTACATGCTACCTTTCCCTGAAGGACTATTCTCTCCCTCTTCTGGCCTTGGTCCACGCAGTCCCCATGACTGGAACACTCCTGCAGTTCTGATCCCTGACATTTCCTGCTGTCCTTCAGACTGCAATTTGGACATTTATTCTTCCAGACTAGATTAGGGCCTCTCTCAGTACCCCTCAGTTTCTGTCCTTATAGCTACTAGGCCCCTAAAATATCTATGTAGGAACCATGTCTGTCCTCCTTACCCCCATGTTCCCAGAGCAGTCTGTGCCTAGAATATGCCAGCATCCATTAGTGACTACTGAACGAATGACTGAATGGCTCTGCTGACAGACTGCCTCACTCATATCCCAGTGCCTTCTTTGCTCCACAGTGAGACCTTGGACAACCTTACTCAGACTTTGCACCGCACCTGTGAAGTAAGAGTCATGACACATTGACAGACTGTCATCAGGATGATACCAGATGCTGTACTTAGTGCCTGCCTCAAGCTAAGTGCCACTGCCCCAAATGTGCTGCACATGGTCCCACCTCGGGAGCATAACCATTGGTTTAGAGCTCCCTGTGGGTGAGGATCACCTTGTATCTGGACTGTGCCCTCTCCAGCCCATCCCACAAGGAAAGCACATACAAGTGTCTGCCAACTGAGTGCAGGCCAGAACCTTTGTTCACCCAAAGGGGGTTAAGAACCTGTCTGGAAAGCCTAGTCTCCCCCTCCCAAAATTTCAGGCTCAGCTAATACAGTGTCTCTTTTTTTTTTTTGCAGTTTTTGGCCAGGGCCGGGTTTGAACCCATCACCTACAGTATATGGGGCCAGCACCCTACTCCTTGAGCCACAGGAACTGCCCAATATAGTGCCTTTTATATGAAGTCCTTTAGGGCCTTCCCTGCCCCCATGAGCTCCTGGTTTCCATCCTGGCACCCAGGCTGTCCTCCCACATGGCAGTCTGCTTGTAGCATTGCATTCCAGGATGCCTCTCCATATATGGGAGGCCCTTGTAATGCAAATCAAGTGTACCTTCTCCAGGAAACACCTTCTGATTTTCCCCAAATGACTCTGCTCACTCTGCACACATCCCTACAAAAACCTCTTTCATCTGTGTTGCTTGAGAAGCGTGCACAGATCACTTTTCAACAAAGTGGCCAATTCATCATGGTCTCCCCATGAGGCTCCCAGTTTTAGCATTAAAGCTCTGTGTCCTGGGCTAACCAGGACATTTGGTCACTCTACATTTCAAGTGTGACTCATCCTTCTCCTGCCCCTCCACAGACACTCCAAGACCCTCCAAAGCTAGGCCGCTGTCTCATATCTCAGTCAACCTGGGTCCCCCCCACCCCCCACATCATCCCAAGGTCCAACATAGAGTTTCAAGTATAATGCGCAGCCTTGAGGCCCTGCCTGCCAAGGCTGATACCAAAAGCCTTGAGATCCTGGCCTTTACAGGGGGAAGAGGAGGGAGGAGGAAAACAGGAGGGATGGGTTGGAGACCAAAAGAACACCATGGCGGGGGAGAGGGAGTGGAGCTATGGATGGGAAGGTATAGCAAGGTGGACAAAATTACAGAAATCAGAGGACAGTGTTAGCCTCAAGATACAGGATGTTGCGGATACAGGAGAGATAGAGGAGAAAGAAGGGAAGATGAGGGAAGAAGTCATCCTTCAGGTCTGCATAAGCTCCCTGGAATGCTGGCCAAGAAGGCTGCCCACTTGCCACTGACTACTGGCCACCTCTCTCACCTGAGGGCCTAGCGTGGGAAGCCCTAGATATAGGTGAGGAAGCAGGTGCCAAGTGTTCAGCCTAGATTGGCTGGGAGTCCCTTCCCATCAGGCATACAGGGGGAAAATCAAAGGGGGTGAGGCTTGTCCCCAGGATTAGAGCAGTAGGTGAATGATAGGGGAGGGAGCCAGGAGGAAGTGGCTTGCTTACCTTTAACAAATGTTGGGCGGTGTAGAAGCCAGCTGGGCCACTGCCCACCACACAGATCTGGGGAGTCTTCTCTTGTGTAGAGAACTGCTGGAGTAAGCCTGGGACAGGGCAGAGAAGGAGGAAGAGGGTCAAAACCAACACTCCCTCCCCAACCCCAAACCAACTTCAGTGGCCTACAGAAGCTTAAACTTCCCAAGCTTCACCCTCACCTGCACCCTCTTTTTCTTCAAAGCTTTGGTGTTTGCAGGGTCCCCTATTTCATCTAAACCCCCCAAAACAGCATCTTCATTCAGAGACCCACACCTCACCCGTGAACTTACACTACCAAAAACAATGGTCAACTCCCAAAACCCCATCATCTCAAGCTGCCCTGAACAAAACTTAATTTTTCTTACAGGGTCCCATTGCCAATCGGCAAGAATCCACATCATATCATCCCAATCTCGCCCCTAAGGATCGCCTCACAATGCCCCCATCTTACCTCTTCCAACCCCTCTGCATTGCCCATACAGATCCCTGTTTTGCCCCAGACTTCTCTCTCATCCACAGACTTCCATATCATCCCATTCCCCTGTCTTACTCCTTTGGGCCTCATGTCCTCTCCTTTTCACCTTTGTCGACCTCTTTCTCAACCTAAAGGCCTCAGGTCTCACCGCACAGGCGCCCACATGCCCCAATCTCGCCGGCATGAATAGACCTGTCATCTCGTCCCGCTCCGGCCCGGACCCTGCTTTGCTCCGACCCTACACTTAATGTTCGCCGGGCTCCCCGCGCTCCCATCCAGCCCCATAGATGTCCTGCTCCTACTCGGGGTGCTCCCGGCGGAAGGCGGCCGGATCCGAGGCCACGCTGACCAGCGCCACCAGAGCCAGCAGCGCGGAACCATGACTGGGGAAAGCAGCCTGCAGCTGAATCTGCCCCCGGCGCCCGCAGCTTGCTGCCTGCCTGCCTGTCCACCCGCCCGCCCGTACCTGCCCTGCCTCTGGCCCCGCCCACAAGAGAGACCCCGCCCCCAAACCTCGCCACGCTCTGGGAAAGCGAAGCTTTGCGACTATACCCTGACTTCTAGAGAACCCCCGCCCCAAAAGAGAGACCCACCCTCTGACCCACCCACTACCATCTAAGCACTGCCCCTCATGACTTCCGGGTGGTACAGGACTTCATAAATTTCTCACCAATCCTCACCCTCCCTTCGAATACCAAAATCTTGGAACTGGAAAAGAGCGAATCCCGATCGCTGTTTCACTTCCGCCTGAAAGAGGGAGCCAATTAGAAGGGAGTTTATTTTGCTAAGTCCCTCCCGTCGCTTGCTGATGATGCAAGAGCGTATGCCTCAGGCGTCCAGCCAATCACGAGTCAGGCTCTCAGAGAGCCTTCCTCCCATTGGGTGACAGCCCAGAATACGGAAGTCCGAATAAAGGGGACTGCCGCCTGGCGCCTAACCGCACATTTCTTCGACTCTGGTAATATGCGGTCCAGGTCTGATCAGGAAGAATATTCCCTGAGAATATTCTCAAACCCTTGAGAGCTTGTCCCGCCTCACCTCCTCCCCCATTACATAGGTGAAGAAAAGGGGACGTGGGGGAGTGGCATCCCCAAGGTACTAAAGACGAGGCCCTGACCTTTGTCCAGCAGTGCCTTCGGATCCTTAGAATTTAAGGGCACACCCAAAAACTCAGTAATCAAGATAAATATTATAATGCAACGTTTAAAAGATAAAAATTAGGCCGGGTGCGGTGGCTCATGCCTGTAATGCTAGCACTCTGGGAGATCGAGAGGGTGGATTGCCTGAGCTCACCAAATCGAGGCCAGCCTGAGCAAGAGCGAGACCCCAGTCTCTAAAAATAGCTGGGAGTTGTGGCGGGTGCCTGTAGTCCCTGCTACTCGAGCTGAGGTAAGAGAATCGCTTGAGCCCAAGAGTTTGAGGTTTCTGTCAACTATGGCACAACAACACTGTTCTGACGGTGACAAAGTGAGACTGTCTCAGAAACAAATATATCAAAGTTAATGCCAAAAATCTATAATCAAAATACATTTCTTAATCAGGACAGGTCCATGGTCACGTAGTATCTTGTAAGACTAATTCCTCTTCCTTTTCCCCAAAGGCCCTCCTCTCAAACATTACTTCCTTAGAGAAGAAAGGGCTTAAAGGTCTCTAGTACCCTAAGCACCCAACCCTACACCACCATGACTTACTACCCCACTTGTCATTTTTTAGTGAGTTTTTAAACTGAAGTATTAAAGAAAAATGCATAAATCTTAATGTACAGCTTGATGAATTATCACAAGGTGTACCATGTAACCACCACCAAGATCAAGTATAGAGCATGTCCAGTACCCCAGCAGTCCCCTGTGTTCCTACTAGTTGTTTCCTCTCTCTCCTCCTGGGAGGTAAATATTGTTCTGTTTTCTAGTAAGTCATAAGTCGTTGAGTTTTTTTGTTTTTTTTTTTTTTGTTTTTTTTGTAGAGACAGAGTCTCACTTTATCGCCCTGGGTAGAGTGCCGTGGCGTCACACTGCTCACAGCAACCTCCAGCTCTTGGGCTCAAGCGATTCTCCTGCCTCAGCCTCCCTAATAGCTGGGACTACAGGCGCCC
>CAUYON010059614.1:0-24549 GCA_963573935.1 Arctocebus calabarensis | reverse complement strand
AAAATTAACATTCTACAGTAACATTGTTTGGCCTATATATGTTTTCAGCTCTGAGGAATGATGGCCCTTGAAAGGTTCCCTGAATTATTGTACTATTTTACAATTTAAATGATTTTTTAAATATCAGCAAAATAAAAAGAAATTCCATATGTATAGCTTTTTATGTCTTTACATAGTACAGGTGCCAAAAAAACCCTTCTAATGGTTCAAGAAAATGTCAACCACTTGTGAGAAAAATGTTGTAATTTGAAGTAAAGATAATTACTGTAAACTTGTAAACAAAATAGATATGGCTTATGTAACTAATACTCCCGTGCTCCCATCAGCTCCAGAAGGAAATCCAAGAGAATCAATCCTTACCCCAGGGGAGGGGAACTAGATGCAGTATTCTCATCTAAACCCCACCAAGGAACTCAGTTTGGCCAAGGATCCAGCGAGGAGAAAGTATGTTTGACCAATTCACTTTCATTTTCTTTCTTTGTTGTTCTCGTTGTTGTTGTTTTATTTCAAAGTAACATGAGCTATACATTTTTAGATTGCATTGTTCTCACTTTCAAGGTAAAGTTCCAGTTGTAAAAGAACCCCTCACTCAGGTTCATGCTGCACACCCTCACATTGTGCCCATTAGGGGAGATTCCACCAAATGCCCTCCCTCCTGTTGCCAGTCGTCCTCTCCCCTCCTCTCACCCTGTCTCTCCTTCTCCTATCCCCATACTAGACCAGATCTATGTGTCATTGTTCATATGAGCATGCAATTGTTTATATATTGGTTTGATATTAGTATTGAGTACATTGGATATTTGTTTTTCTACTCTCAGAAACTGATTTTGGATCCTGAGATACAATATAAAATTGATTTTGTATCTTGAAATACTTTACTAAGAAGAATATGTTTCAACTCCATCCAGGTAAACATAAAAGATATAAAGCCTCTATCTTTTTTAATGGCCGAATAGTATTCCATGATATACATATACCCCAATATGTTGGTGCATTTTTGGGTTGATGGGCATTTGGGTTGCTTCCACAAATTGGCAATTGTGAATTGAACTGCAATAAGCATTCTTGTGCAAATGTCTTTATGGTAAAATGACTTTGGTTCTTCAGGGTAGATACCTAGTAATGGGATTGCAGGATCAAAGGGAAGGTCAGCTTGTAGTTCTCTGAGATTTCTCCGTACTTCTTTCCATAAAGGTTGTATTAGTTTGCAATTCCACCAGGAGTATAGAAGTGTTCCTTTGTCTCCACATCCACGCCAGCTTCTGCAGTTTTTGGACTTTGTGATGTGGGCTAATCTTACCGGAGTTAGGTGATATCTCACAGTGGTTTTGCTTTGTATTTCTCTGATGATTAAAGATGATGAGCATTGTTTTCATGTGTTTGTTTGGCCATTCCTCTGTCATCTTTGAAGAAGTTTCTGTTCAAGTCTCTTGCCCACTTACAGAGGGGGTTGTTTGCTCTTTCCTCGTTTTGTAATTTGAGTTTTCTGTATAGTCCAGTTATCCGGCCTTTGTCAGATCCACAGCATTCAAAAATCTTCTCCCATCCTGAAGGCTGTCTGTTTGCTTTTTTTGTGGTACCCTTAGCTGTGCAGAAGCTTTTTAGCTTGATCAAATCCCAGTTATTTATTTTTGGTGTTGCTCCAAGTGCCAGGAACGTCTTCCTCATATCTTCAAATGTTTTTTCCCACACTCTCTTCTAGAATTTTAATTGTTTTGTGTCCTGAATTTAAATCTATTATCCAGCGAGAATCAGTTTTTGTCAATGGACGAGAGGTGTTAGTCCAGTTTCAGTCTTCTACATGTGGCTAACCAGTTCTCTGAGCACCATTTGTTAAATAAGGATTCTGTTCCCCCGGTGCATGCTTTTGTTAGGCTTATCAAATATCCAATGAGGATATGTGGGTGGGTTCATCTCTAGGCTCTCTCTTCTATTCCATAGGTCTAAGTCTCTATTTATGTGCCAGTGCCATGCTGCTTTGATCACTGTAGACTTTAGAGTAACCTGAAATCTGGTAATGTGATGCCTCCAGATTTGTTTGTACTTCTAAGAATTGTATTTGCTATTCTGGGATTTTTTTCCCACAGGAATTTCCATAGGAATAGAAATACCATTTTTTCAAGTTCTTTAAAGTATGACATTGGTGATTTGATGAGGATTGCATTAAATCTATAGACTGTTTTGGATAGTATGCACATTTTAACAATGTTGAGTCTTCCCAGGCATGAGCACGGTATATTCTTCCATTTGTTAACAACTTCTGCTATTACCTTTCTCAAGGTTTCATAGTTCTCTTTATAAAGATCTTTCACATCCTTTCTTAGATATATTCCCAGGTATTTCATCTCCTTACCACAACTGTAAAAGGAATAGAGTCTTCTATTTTATTCCCAGCCTGACTATAGTTGGCATATGCGAAGGCTACTGGTTTGTGGGTCTTGATTTTGTATCCTGAGATGCTGCTATATTCCTTGATCACTTCTAAGCACTTTGTGGTTAAGTCCCTGGGGGTTTCCAGGTATAAGATCATGTCATCTGCAAAGGGCAAGAGTTTGACCTCCTGTGTCCCCATTTGAATACCTTTGATCTCTTTCTCTTGCCTGATTGCTGGGGCTAGGACTTCCAACACTATGTTGAGTAGCAGTGGTGATGGTGGGCATCCTCATCTAGTTCCCAATCTGAGTGGAAATACTTTCAGTTTTACTCCGTTCAGTATAACATTGGCTGCGGGTTTGCTGTAGATGGCCTCTATCAGTTTAGGAAACGTCTCACCTAAGCCTATTTTCTTGAGTGTTTTTATCATGAAAGGATACTGGATATTATCAAAATCCTCTTCAGCATTGACTGAGAAAATCATATGGCGTTTTTGGTTCTATTTATGTGGTGAATTATATTTATGGATTTACATATGTTGAACCAATCTTGTGTCGCTGGGATAAAACACACTTCATCATAGTGTATGACTTTTTAATGCATCTTTGTAATCTTGCTTGCTAATATCTTATTGAATATTTTTTTCATCGATATTCATTAATGACATTGGCCTATAGTTTTCTTTTTTCTTTTTTTTTTTTTTTGGTGTTGAGCCTTTTCTTGGTTTGGGGATCAGAGTTATATTTGCTTCATAGCATGTGTTGGGGAGGATTCTTTCCTTCTATATATTTTAGAATAGGTTATGCGATATAGGAACTAGTTCCTCTTTGAAGGTTTGGTATAACTCTGATGTGAAACTGTCTGGTCCAGGACTTTGCTTTCCTGGGAGATTTTGTGTAATTGATGCTATTTCAGTGCTTGTTACTGGTCTAATTAGAACTTGTAATTCTTCCTGGTTGAGTTTTGGAAGGCGGCAGGCTTTCAGGTATTGGTCCATTTCTTCCACATTTTATATTTCTGGCAATAGAGTTTTTGGTAGTAATCATCGAGAATCCTTCTTATTTCTGTGGTTATCTGTTGTTATTTGCCCTTTATGGTTTCTGATTAAAGTAATTAGAGATCTTATTTTTCTGTTTCTCATCAGTCTAGCCAAGGGTTTATCAATTTTATTAATCTTTTCAAGGAACCAACTTTTTGTTTCACTGATCTTCCAAATAATTCTTTTGTTTTCAATTTCATTTAATTCGGCTCTAATTTTGGTTATTTTCTTTCCTTCTGCTGGGTTTGGGATTGGGTTACTCTTCCTTTTCCAGTTGCTTGAGACGGCCTATCAGTTTACAGACTTTCTCTCTGTCTGTTTTCTTGATGAAGGCACTTAATGCTGTACATTTCCCTCTAAGGATTGCCTTTGCAGTATCCCACAGGTTTTGATAGTTTGTGGCTCCATTATAAATCTTATTCCAGAAATCTAACGATCTGCTTCTTAATGTCATCTTTGTCCCAGCTCTTATTCAGCATAAGGTTATTTATTTTCCTTGACTTTATTTGAGTATGCAAATTTCTGTTGCTGTTGAGTTAGACGTTTATTCCATGATGGTCCTAGAAGTTACAAGGAATAATTTCTATTCTTTTGAATTTGTTGAGGTTAGACTTGTGTCATAGGGTATGATCAATTTTGGAGAATGATCCATGGGCTGATGAGAAGAATGTGTATTGAGTTTTGTTAGGATATATTCTGTATATGTCTGTAAAGTTCATTTGTTTTAGGGTCATGTTTAAGTCCATTATTTCTTTGGCTAGTTCCTGATTGGAGAATCTGTTCATTACTGTCAAAGGGGTGTTAAAATCTCCAACTATCTGTCCAGTACTACCAGTGAGGTGTTAAAATCTCCAACCATTATGGTGCATGAAGATATCATATTGTTCAGATCAGTTAGGGTTTGTTTTATAAATCGAGGAACATTCAGGTAGGGTGTGTAAATGTTGATTATTGAAACCTCTTCATGTTGAGTGCTTCCCTTGACAAGTATGTAGTGTCCACCCTTGTGTTGTCTTATTTTAGTTGGTTTAAATCCTGTTGCATCTCCAAATAAGATTGCAATCCCAGTTTGTTTCTTCATTCCATTTGCCTGGATTACTGTTGCCCATCCCTTCACCCTGAGTCTTGTTCTATCCTTTGAGGTCAGGTGAGTTTCTTGGTGAGTTTCTGATAGCTGGCCTGAGTTTTCGTAAGCAGTAAGCCAATCTGTGCCTCTTTAGAGGAGAATGAAAGCCATTCACCTTAACTGATGGGTATGGTAGCATGTTGGTTATCTTATTTTTCAAAAGTCCACAGCTTATTTTTATCCCTTTTACCACTGGGAAAGCTATTCTTTGAGCTTAAATTTCTGGATGAGTTTACTTTGGTGGTGGACCATCGGGCTGGTCGTTATGAAGAATGGGTCTGAGTACTTTCTGTAGAGCTGGTTCAGTTATGGTAAATGGATGTCAGTAAAGTATTAGATTCTCCATCACAAATGAAATTCCCTTTAGTGGGATGTGGGATCCTGGGCTGAAAACTGTTTCGTTTAAGAAGGTTGCAGGTCAATGACCAGCCTCTTCTGGCTTGAAAAGTCTCAGCTGAAAAATATAAAGTCATCCTGATATTTTTCCCTTTGTAAGTAATACTTTTCTTATGCCTGGATGCTTTCAGGATTTTTTCTTTCATATTAACATGGGCAAAATTAATTACAATGTGTCCTGGAGGTGCTTTGTTTGAATTGAGTCATGCTGGGGGTTCTGAAACTATCACTATCTGAATTTCTGTGTCTCTTGCAATCCATGGGAAATTTTCCACCATAATGTCTTGGAGTAGAACATTAGTGCCTTTGGGACCATCCACTTCTCCTTCAGGAATCCCTATAATTCATATGTTTGATTTGTTAGAGTGATCTTCTCCTGCTCTGAGGGAATATTCTGTTTTTGTTCTCCTTTCTTCTGCCTCTTTGAATGCTTGGGATAGTTCAAAAGACTTGCTTTCAATTTCTGAGATTCTTTTTTCTCTCTGTTCAACTCTATTTCTCTGTGTCTTTACTGTGTATCAAAGCTCCTTGAATGCCATTTTCAATTCCTTAAGCTCTACTATGTCTTTCTTCATTATGTCCATATCCTCAGTGACTTTGTCTTTGAATTTGTTAATTTCTTGAGACAACTTCTGAACTATTTTTCTTTCCAACTTTCCTTCATTCCAATCGCCTTACTTTCCATCTATATTCTGAATTCTATTTCTGATATTTCAGCAGTTTCTCTATGGATTGTATTTTCTGTTGTATCTCCTTTGAAATTTCTTGGGAAAGTTGATCTACTCTAATTTTTCTTGTTGCCAGAGTTGTTCTGCTGATTCCTTTCCAGGAATATTTTCAGCTTCCTCTTTTTAAAAATATGTTAATTATACATTGTTACTTGAATTGATTGGTTGTTCCTCCATAGTTGTTGAGAGATAATCTGATAGGGGATCCTTAGGAAGCTCTGTACTAACCAGTTTGGTAATTAAATCTGGTGGGGTGAGACTGGCTTAGGATGCCCCATGAATTGGAGCTAACCTCCCCTTCCCCCCGAGCTGAAACTTGTGGTTGTGGCTTATCGCCTACGGCCTCACAGAGGTCCCTTTCAGACCTATGGCCAGAGATTCTGAGGGCCAGCTTGGTGGGATAGTGCAGCCTGGCTCTGTCTTGTCATCTTGCCTGCTATCCAATACCAAGGAGTCACAGTATTATGCTGGCATCTCTGCTGGGAAGACACCTGCAGCCCTGCCCCCAGTGGGGATAGTTTGAGGAGGGGAATCTGCAGATGGGCATGCTGAATAAACCCCTCAGTGTTGCAATGCCACCACAACTCTAAGAAAGGCAGACAAGTGGTAAATCAGCAGCCCCAGACAGCGGCTCCATGGGGCAAGAATCAGAAGATAGCACCGGCCCAGAGTTCTAGTAAAATTTAGTCTGGCCGCATGGGCTCCACCCACCAAATGAAGCTCAGTGGGGTGCTCTGCATACCACCCCGGGCCAGAGATTCCAGACAAGGTTTCCCAGGTAGTACGGGACCACCTACCCAATCGAGCTCAGAGGGACAGCACTGGCCCAGAGTTCCAGTCAAAGACATTCAGGCAGTGACAACTGCCCACACAATCAAGCTCAGAGGGCCACCTTGCAGACAGCACTGGCCCAGAGATTCCACACAAAGTCACTCTGCTAGTGCGAGCACCATCCACCCGGTTGTGCTCAGAGGGCTGCCTGGCAGACAGCACTGGCCTAGAGTTCCAGCCAAAGTCATTCAGGTACTGTGAACTGCCCTCCCAATCGAGCTCAAAGGTCTGCCACCCAGTGGAAAGCATGGGCCCTGAGTTCCAGTCAAAGTTGCTCAGGTAGTGAGCGCTGCTCACCCAGTCAAGCTCAGAGGTTGTCCTAGTGGGTGGAAAACAGAAATCCATGAGAAGATATGCCTGAATGTTCCAGAGGAACTTGTGAAGGGTCTTTTCTAGTGGGAAAGAGAGACAGGGAAGTTTGCCCCTTTCCCCACCATACCTAGGACTGCAGCACCACTGTTTTCGCACTGCGGCTTGGCGGCCCACACAATGCCCAGGCCTCACTACACACTCCAGCCCCTGCAGGTGGAAGTTCTTCAAGCAAATAGGATGGGGGAAGGGTGAGCTGTGTTCATGGGATTGCAGGAACATATTTGGTCACTTTTGTGCCGGGTGGGATGGAGCCTAGGCTCAGTGGTGGGACCTGACAGGTGAAGGAGGACTGGGACTTTGCAGCACTCTCTCCTGGGGTAAGGTGAGAAGAGGTTTGTTCCCTGGTGGCTTGTAGGCTTCTCATGGGAAAGCCCATCATGGGGGAACTTCCATTTGGGGAGGGGGCTCCCGTCCTCTTGATGCTGAGCTCTGTACCTGATCTTTGTTGCCTTTCTTCCTCTTTCTTGTTGCCGTTGCTTGACTTGGCCTGGATGATATGCACCTCACTTTCTTCTCTCTGTGCTCAGCTCCCCACTTTCACCTTCTCTGAGTCCACTTCACTCCAATGTCTGTCTCTCTGGACAGGAGGCTCTGAAGAAAGCTGCTTCTAGTTAGCCATCCTCACTCCTCCTCCGCTTTTATTTTTATTTTCAAAGCTTTCTTTTTACTTTATGCCCTACTAAAGTTTAAAATTACTAGACTTTCTGTTCTATAGTCTTCCTGATCTCACTATCTTCATTTCCCATATAAAGTGCCTCTTTCAACTTACGCTAGAGAAGGACAGTCTATCCTGAAAATACACTTCATCTCTAAGTTGGGCCCTAATATTTCACATAAAATCCAAACCTTGTAAAGAATCCTCAGACTCCACAAACAGAATTCCAAACCTCGCCTTCAATAGTCTTTGAAGATGGATTAGAGACAACACAAGAAGAAGAAGAAGGAGAAGAAGAGGAGGAGGAGGAGGAGGAAGATGAGGAGGAGGAGGAGGCAGTGGCCGCAAGGTTGGCAGCAGGCCCAGAAGCAGAAAGAAACTTTTCAGATGATAGCTAATTCTACAGTAAAAGTTTTCCAGAGACAAAAGTACCCTGAATGCTCAAGGCAGGAAGACATCCAAACAATGCCCTGCTCTAAGGGCTTCAATCTGCTTCCTCTAGAGAGAAATACATCAGAGAATGGAGCTCATGCTGGCAAGTGGCAAACGTGTCCCCTACTTCCAGGCTGGCATCCTTCACATCCACAGGCCCTCTAGGACTAATTCTGTCTGACGGGCAGACCCCTCAACCTCAGAACAAGCTCAACGTCTTCACAGTGGAATAACTGAGCCTTGAGTAACACTGTCTCTGTTACAAACAAACAAACAAACTGATTTTAACAACACTTCCTCTACTCTCCCCCAATTTTAAAATCTCTGTTTTCCTCTCCTATCTCCATATCTAAAGTAAAAAATAAAAAATAAAATACACCCCACTATGTATCTCACAACTTTTCTGCTGCTGGGAGATCAAGTCTAGTTTACCATGCCCCACTGTTTAAATAAAATGTTAAAATTAAGTTAAATATCTAACTCCTTTAACATTGCAAACTCTCTTTAACATTAAAACTCTTTAAATAACTTAACTGAGACTTAGTATACAACCTTATTTTTCCTTTTTTTCCCTAAATTTAAAGTTGAAAGGCACCAGTCAATGAATGTATATATAAAACATAAAAATATACTTTTAGTAAAAAAATTACAAATAATTTTATATTGAAAAATCTTATACAAAAACATTTTGTCCTAAAGTAACTGATAATTAAAAAATCAAACCAAAATTTAAAAATATCAAAAAAATTCTTATAAATGGTAAAACTCATAAAAAATTTAAAACTTGTATGTAATTAGTTATGATAACAATCTCTAGCTAAAATGACAAAATTTTCTGTTGTCAATATATATAACTTGTGTTTAAAACCTCTTAAATTTCTGTTCTTGTGTGTATGTTTAAAGAAATAAGTAAATACATCAAGAGTGCAAAACTCAAAAGTCGATCTACCACTATAAAGTTTGTTAAACTATTTCTCTGTCTTTTTACCTACTAGAAACTGTAGTTGAGGTTATGTTCCGAGTGTCCTGGAGATAAAGTACTAGCACTCGGCAAAAGATGCAAGGTCACTTTCTCATTTGAAATTAAAAACAAACAAACAAACAAAAAGAATAAAATAAAATAATAAAAGTTTTAAAAATAACATCTTCTTTACTTTCTAAAACAGCAGCTGGTTTTCTTTCTTAAATTGACACTACCTGCCTAGCTCTCACAATAGCTGGACATATTCTTAACAAATAGTCTTTTTGATTTGTATTATATTCCAAGACACAATTTCTTCCCTTCCATTTATACTAAAAGAAAATTGTAAAATGTCAAATATTAATCAGTTCTAATTTTCGAATACCATATTTTCCACTACATAACAAAATTTATTTCTTCCCACTTAAAAACTATCTGCTTGCAGATGCTAGTCACCACCACGTATCAACATTTACGGCAACAACCAAACATCCACCTATGTAAAAACTACCACGCTTACAAACAACTGCACCCCATTTAATGCGGCTCTCTAGATAGACATCCACTCCTTTCCTAACAAAAACTGATTTCAGAGCCCACTACTCAGATCACCCCTTCTTAGCAACAAAACACAACAAAAACACAGTACAGTCAGTGGCCCTTTTCCCAAAGAATTGGGCTCTGCAAGTCAGAAAAAAAATTAGCTAAACATAAACACAACAAATAACAAATACAACTCGGCTGTTCTGACAATTTTAACTAACTTAAGTTGAAAAAGCCTGAGTTGCCATACTGAACTGTCATGCTAAGTTAACATAAAAATAAAATTTGTAGTCAAGACCTTACGAATGAATTCCCTTAGAATAAAAACCAGTCAATGTCCTCAAAATTTTATAACATAAATAAACAAATACAGTCATATGTCATACTAACTTAACTTGTTTTAAAAACAGGCTGCTTAAAGCCCTAAAAAGAGAGCTCCCATAAAAGAACAAAAGATACCTCAACAAAGTCCCCCAAGCCCAACCAGATACTTAGTCTATAATAAAATGTCTTTAAAATACACACACAATTAAAGTAACAATGTCCCCAAATAAACTACCCTCAATACTTGACCTCGAAATGCATCAGCCATCACAAAGAGGACACCAGGCTCCAGTTAAAACAATCCATCCCTACGCCTTTTTAATTAAATTAATTTAAGCTATAATTATTCATAATATAAACATTATACCTTTCCATCAAAATAAAATGTATTAACTGCTTTAGTTAACACTGTAATAAAGATATCACGTTTTTGTTTACAAAAATTCTTACGTTTACATCATATTTAATAAAAATAAACACTCCTTTAAAACTCTTAAGAAACATTACTTGTCTCAGACATATAGATAAAACTATAACTTACTTAAAAATATATACCTAAAAACATATTATGGTAACAAAAAAAGGAAAATGTACTTTCTTGAAAATTAAAAATGGTTAACATATCCAGGCCACCTTTATAATTGAACAACCACTCTTTCTTATAGTATTGTATACCTAAAACTGTAAGTCTCAAAAATATTCTTATGTCCCAACTAATAACACTGGTGAACCCTGCACTATTAGACATCTTACACCCTTCTTGCCCCATATGCAAGACTTGCAGTATTCACTAGACACACCCAGTAGATATATACTTAGAAACTACATCTCCCCAACACCTGACGTAGTAATATGCAACTGTTCAGCCCAACCAAGTATGTCTCTTCATCTACTTTTGCAAAGCCTCTATAACTATCCCTCTTAATATTCAAATTAACCACTTAGCTTGTACTATAATAAAAGCCTTAGATACTACTTCCTAAACTATAAACACTATTATTACAAAATTAAAACAAATTTTACTAAAAGTATGAAAAATCAAACTAAAATAAACTACTTATTACTAAAACATAAACATAAATGCCAAAATTTCAAAAATATATATTGTCTTGAATTTACCAAATAACAATTAACTAAAACATACAAACTGCTAATAATGCAATCCAAAACATAACTCATAAAAAATCCTTTAACACTAAACTACAAATACTGTAGTCCTAGTTACCTAACATTAACTGGCTATGCACAATAGCCCGTTAGAAAAAGTCCTCTTGTTAGACCTCCTAATATATTACCATGCATATTACTCTGTAGAAAACATATCTGCTTTCATGTCTCTTTACTCACTATGTAAGTTTTCAACTAAAATGCCTATAACCCACAAATTAATGCCTTAAATTATAACTATTTTTTCCATAGTACAACAACAAAAAGTCCACAAATATAAACCTGTTAACACTGAAAAGACAAAGTTGCCAACCACTGGTAACCTTTATCACCATTTCATACAAGATACTACTAGCCAAACCTAACAAGGCCAAATAAGCCTACATACTAACATCTAAAAGTTATTTTTTTCACTTCCAAGACCTACTATCATAGATAAGTTGAAAAACTAGACTCCATAATCCCAGCCAAGAGCTCAAAGCATGCTGTGTCCCCAATAAAATGTTAACTATAAATTTAGTCTAAAATAAAAGTACTTTAAAAATATAACAACTTCAAAATAAAAAATTATATACCTTTATAACCTATGAAAGATCTGTTTAACACATGCTATAATAAATAACATTACTAACATTTGCTTTTACTATAAAAATAAAAAGCAGCAAAAAAAATTTAAACAATATCCTTACTGCTCTCTGAAATTACTAACTTTTCTAAAAATAAAAATAAAACTATTAATCTCTCATCTGGTTCCCCATTGATTGACTTAAGTAACGAAAGATGGCCTCCTTGGTTCAACAACAGTGGTAGTAGGAGCAGCAGCAGCAGCATAATCTATTAACTACTATCACCATATTAACAGTTTTTGAGTCAAAAGCAATTCGAATCTCTTCTTCTCTTCCTGGGACATGGCATCGTTTCCAGATGCATGTCTCCCTTCTCCACCCACTCCTCCTTGAACAGGGAAGATACGGGTTTTCTCTGCAGGATGAGTTATGGGAGGCCAGTCCTTAGTCTACCCTGAAACTTCTGCAGCTGATGATCCATGAGTCTTGTCTGGAGGAGGCCTTGAGACCTAATTCCATTCCTCCTGCTCTCCAATGGGGATGGGAAACGTGGAGAGTCAAACAGCCGAGTCACGGCCCTGGAGAAGTCATTCACACTGTGACTGGATAAGGTATGCATCAGCATAAAGGAGAAAGGCACCAAGACCCCTGGGGTTCTATTCTATCTTTGACGTGGGGAGAAGGCATGAGGCATGGGGGCTGGATTTGTGCCATTTCTATCACTTACTGTTTTTCTACATACCCGACTATTCTCATGTGTGCTGTGCTAAGAGGAATTAAAATGATAGGCTGTTGAGTGAAAGCCTCGTGGACAGACTTTGCAGGTCTATCTGGAGAAAATGGCACCATTCCTTCCATGGGTTTGCGTTTATAGGACCTTTGGAAGGCACCAATGACAGGGGTGAGGCCTCTTCAAGGTCTTGGAGTGAGATCGCAAAAGTCAGACTGCCATCTTGTTAACTCAGAGTGAATAGGAAACAAGCCCCGCTGCCTGCACCAGCACAGTGATAATTCACAGATGAGCCACTTTCTTTAGCCAGAACAGAAAGAACGCCTTGATTAAACCAGCTGAAATCAGGATGGCAACTCATTATGTCATATAACAAAATGTCCACAAGTAGGGTGTTTCTAAGAGAGTTTCCATCACAGTCCCGATGACATTGTAAAAGAACTAGATTATATCCACATCGCTGCTCATTCTTCTCCATTGCAAAGTTCCAGGATACACTGCCAAAAATAGTAATGTGAGGTGGGAAATGTGGCCACCTGACTCTGAGCCACATGTTTCCTACTAAGGGCAAGGTGTCTTTTCCTGGAAACAACAGGACTCTGTTCCCACTGAGCTCATTCTGAGACTGAATAACATCTTAGTCCAGTGGGAAAATACATAAAGAGCTTCCATTACATTTCATTCAGTAAAGGCTTACCACCATCCACTTTGCCTTTTCATCCAGGTATAACCTTCATTGGGAGGTTGGGAAATTGATGTTTCTTTTCCTGTCTGCCCACCACCCCCATCTCAACATCTGATCTTCAGCTGTGGTAGAGTTTATTCAAAACAAGATGCCAGAGACAGCACCCATCTCTTTGGATTCAGGGCTGTTGGGATTTGTGACTTCATGCCCTCACAGAGCTTACAGACTGGTGGAGAATATACGTACATACATACATGTATTTATATATACATACATATATGCACACACACATATACATATACGAATACACACATATATACACATACATACATATTTATACATATATATATATGTACACACACATATACATGCATATGTATATGTCTCTGTGTGTGTTGTGAAAAGTAGCAAATGCAACAACCTGAGAAGAGTTATCTGTACCACAGGGCCATTCAGTTAATTCTGAGAGCCCATAGCCAGAAAACCTCACACACGGTCAGGGTCAGTCGAAGTTAGGCAGGTGGAGAGAGGGGGTAGCGTGGGTAATGTTTGGTGGAGAAGACCTGGTGATTGACTGGATGTTTTAGGAGGGTGGTGAGAGCAGATAGATGGATGGTGGTGTCTTTCACAGAGTTAGTGGCAGCAGAGGAGGCACGCTTTTGCAAGTTGTTGTAGAGCATCAATAAATTCATGCTTGTGCGCATGGAGTGTCATGTGTCTATAGGACTGTCAGACAGAGATGTCTAGGTGGAGACAGGGGACTAAGAACGACTGTCACCAGATAGACGGAGCTGAAGGTGTGAGTCTGGGAGTCATCAGCAGATGGCAGCACAGCATAGTGGAGACGGTCCAGAATGCCTGGGTTTGAGGCTCCAACACTTATTACATCTGCTAATTTGTGTAGCATACTTATTCCCTTTGTGCCTCAGTTTCAACACCTAAGCCATGAAGATGGTGATGATAATTTGCAATGATTGCTTTTATCAACTCTGATTGTTTTTAGAATAAAATAATGTGCCATTTTATAAAATTTAAATAGCCACTCAAGTGTGAGTTATCCCCCTGGCAAAGGAGGAATCCCTCTTTTTTTATTTTTTTAATCTATCTACTGGAGTATACATACACAATGTGATGAGAATTTTAACATCACTATGTGTTCCTATTAGAAACAGATGTAAATAACTGAACACCAATTCATTCTTTGATATGTACTCAAAAAGAGATAACATCTCCAGGCAGCAACACAGAGATGTCCACCTGCTTTCAACCTTGTTTCTTGTCACCTCTTTCTTCCTGGACACCTGCTCACCCACCCCCACGCCCAGCCTCTCGCCACCAGAGGGATGAAGTTTATGACCTATATCTTCATCACTCCACTGTTACATCACCTCTGTTGCCCTGGAAACCCTTCTTTTGTCATGAGGGGCCCTGTGTCCTGGCAAACAGCCAAAGCCTGGGGGAGGGCCCCTGCAGTGCTGCCACACTGTCCTGTGAGGGGTGAGGGATGGGGGGTGTGTTGGTTTCTGGAGTCTCAATCAGGGAGTAGTGCTCTATTTCACACGAAAAGAAAAAAAATAATAACCAGCTTGTCACACCAAGAAGCTCATCACCACTTAGGCACTGGACCTTCCTCCTTCAGTCACCCCAGACCTAGAGGGCTGGAATTTAGAACGCTGTTTACCTTGTCCTATCCCTGTAAGGAAAGCTCCGCTCTTCCAGTGAGTCTTGCCTTTTCTCAAGAATTGCTTCTAATCACCACTCACTGAGGGCTGAGTGCTGGAGGATGCAGCTTCTCTAGGATCTCAGGAGAACTTCTGCTCCGGGTAGTTCAATGACTGTCTTCTCCAGGGGCAGCTCTTCGTTTTGTGGCCAGAAGATCTGAGGCAACTCTTGGCCTTGAGACGGCGTGGAGGTGATCCACAGAGAGAAATAGGATCTAAACACAGGCCAGGTGCGAGTTAGTGTTTCTATAATAACATGCACAAATGTAAATGCTAACCACAGGGAGGGGGATTCCCAAAGGGGGATAATTGTGTTCCACCAGTGTCGCAGCTGTCATTTTCAAACTCTGTGTATGGAATATTTTGTCTTTTTCTGGTTGGAGAAACGGGATATTTAGACTTTTCTCTGGCACTTGGGATCTAACTGGGCTTAAATCAGTGTCAGAGATCATAGCTTCCCTGGCTTCTTGCCACAAAACTCACCACCATCTCACAGAGAAGATAAGAGTAATTTAAGTGTTTATGTGTGTGGTAGGCATAATTCTATAGCAATCTTCCCAAGATCACCTCCCCCCTAGTTATTTCATCCAGCACATATCTAGGTACTGCTGTGAAGGAACTTTTGGCTGGAATTCAGTTGACATTAAACTAGGGAGATTATCGTGGATTATCAGAGTGGGCCCGATATAATCATGTGAGCCCTTAAAAGCAGAAGGGGAAGGCAGAAGGGGAAGTCACAGAGAGATTCTGAGTGTGAGGGAGAGGGACTCACCCCACTGTTGCTGGAGAAGGCCACTGGGAGAGCATGAGAAGGGCTTTGGGCAGCCTCTGGAAGCCAAAACCGGTCCTCAGCTGAAGGTCAGCAAGGGAATGGGGGCTCACTCCTAAGGCTACAAGGATCTGAATTCCACCAACACCTTTAGTGAGCCTGGAAGCAGGCTTTTTCTTCCTCAGAGCCTTCAGTAAGATACACATCCCTGTAGCTGTCTTGACTTTGGTCTTCAAGTCCCTAAGCAGAGGACCCAGGGAATTGTACCTGGACTTCTGAGATACAGAAACTTTGTGATAGAAAATTTATGTCATTTGAAACCACGAAATTTGTAGTAACTTGCTATGGTAGTGATGGGAAATTGATTCAATATGGAACCATACATTTCCCCTATTGAAGTAATCAGAGGATCTCATCGGGGAATATGTGAAGCATGATTAGACATGTTTTCTTAAGTGATGTTTTTGGTCTCCTGTGTTAGCTTATACTTCTTCAAACAAGTTTGTCGGGAATATCTAGTGGGCAAACGACTCCTTGGATAACCAGTTTGTTGGTGTGGAGCAGATAGTGGGCACCAGAATTCCACTGTTATTGGTAATTTGGTCATATGACAAATATGTCAAACAATCAAGTGTTCATGACTTTGCTTGGCTCCAGTACTCAGGGTTATTAATGATGGAGGAAGAGAAAATAAGAAGGGTTGCCATATGGTAATGAAAAGTATTTATTAACAATTTCCGATAATTGGCACACATGATTAATGGAAAATCAAAGAAGTATTATCTCCCTGCCTGGGAACTTCTGAGCTTTGATAAAAGCCACCATTGTAGCATGTTGTCAATAGCTTTAGAGAGGAGCAAGGTGTTTTCAGTTGATCATTGCATGTGGATAGGTTTTTTTAAGCTGTGCTTGATACTCAGTGTAACAGGCCAGTTAACACTTTGACAGCAGTGATCCACTTACTTTCCATCAACCCACACTGTGGATAGAGAACCAATTAAAGCTTAGTGTTCACTTTTAGACTGTTCCAGGTTGTACGGGGAGGTAACAATGTACTTGACAAAAGAAGAAAGGCCTCCTATAACCAAAAGGTGTCTTCATTATACTTAGCAAGTTTGAAGACTGTAAAGGAGTGAGCCAAGATAAGGAGGAAGTATGGGTGGTGAATGTGAATAAAAATGGATGACTATATCATGATGGGGTGAGTGGTAGCTGTCAGGAAACAAAGGGCTTTGCATTTCAACAGGTGTAGGTTGAAAATGGGTTCCACCACTTGAGCGAGTTGCTGAGCTGCTCTGATCCTGGGTTTGTCTCATCTGCAAGTGCAGATGGCAACATCATGTAATATGTGAATAGCAGGCCTGGGAGAAGCCATTCCCAACCACCTGGGCCATGGGGCCCTACTCTGCTTTCCAAACTCCCCCTGTTTCATTCAGGCCAGCTGTGGCTCTCATTGCTAGTTCTGTCATCTTTACTACTGGCTCCCTGACCCTCAGACTGTAAGCCCCGTTGAGGACTGTTATCCTTCAGGAAACATTCCAATGTGGGAAGCATGGACTGAAGCACGGATCCTGAGCCTAGGCGCTCAGCAGGGGCTCAGGCACGATTATCTGTGATTGATAATGACCTGTGCTTCCTACTCAGTGCAGCACAGCTATCATTAGACCAGCAGTTAGACCAATCACCCAGTTCACTGGAAGTGATACACTGTAAATGAGTGGATGAAGCAAATTTCTCAGCTCAATTTTCTGTTAATTCAGAGGGGTTTTGCATCTTTCATCCCTCCCCCCTTTGTTGAGAACCTTTTTGTACCAGTGTAACATGCACATTTTCCCTTTTATGATGCATCTTAGACAATGCAGGTAGGGACTTCTCCGAGAACTTCTCTGAAACCTTCCCATACACAGCATACTGATGCAGCAGAAGGGGACCTCAGTAAAGACTCATTGGAGGAATGCTACCTCACCAAGTTGGTTATTTTTACTTTACAGATGGGAGCCTGATCTCAGCAGGTTCTACAACATAAACCCAGTGATTGGGGGAATTAGGCACTCTGGACAACCCTTCTCACTTCCACAGCAGGGCCACTGTGCTTACTTCCCTCCTGTCTCTTTGACTACTCTTTCTCAGTCTGATTCACTGAGCTACTTACTTCCCCTATCCTTAGGTATATATGTTGTCAGATGCCGCAGCACTCCCTAGAGGTGTCACCATCCTGGGTGTCAATCGGGCCTCTGCCCCTGATGATTCTCAGTGATACTAAAATGGCAAAAGGGTGACATATCCTCTCCAGCAATGGTTTTCAGAAATAGCACCTGGGTAGGGAATCCAAATGGCAACCTGAGAAGAGGCTCTGCCTTTTGCTGCTCCGGGCATAATTCTTAGAACATGAAAGAATGGTTTTTTTTACTTTTGACTCATAAATATACTGGAAGATAAGGAAGAGGGTCTCTATGCTGAGAAGTTACAGGCAATCCCCAAGAGAATCAGATTGACTGAGAAAATCCCAAGTGAACACTAACTAGGCAGAGGCGAGGAGAGGCTACAAAATACAGGGCAGCTCGGAGGATGAGTCCTAAACAGGAACTAGGTCCACAGTCTGGTCAGAAGTTAGGGTACTGAAGTAGGAACAGCATCAGGAGAAGCCAGGAAGTATAGTCTTACTTCCTATGGTGGGAAGCAGTTGGAAGGGAAGGCTCCTGCCTGCAGGTGTGAGCACCTTCTGCCTTCACGGTGGTGCTTGCATCCTTTGCTTGAGTGTTCTATGTCCCAATCTTTGTTGTCTGGTGCCCACTGTGTGCTGTGTGATCAATAAGGGCAGCACTGTCATACTTCTAGCATGGGACTGAGAGCATCACTGTGCCATTTCAAAATGGTATCGAGGTTAAGATGTGTGTCCTGCTTTTCATGACAAGTAAAGGTTTAAATTTGTTTTCCCCATAGAAACCTCTCAAAACTACCCAGGTGGCACCACAACAGTCTCTCAATGAGAAAGTAAGTACTATTCTGAAAAAAAAAAAAAAAATCTGTTTCCCACGTCATATCCAGAGTTTTCTGGCAGAAAAAGTCAACTTCTTGAATACCCAGAAGGGACTTCTGAACAGGTAAGTTAATGTGAACTCTTTCTTTCCCTTGGAAGCTCAACAGAGAGTTTGGCAGTCACAATGACCCTTCTCTCATCTCAGTGAGGGGTGATGGATGGATAAATGGCATATTTACTCCTCTCTCATAGGCCTAAGTTTGAGCAGAGAACTCAGGCTGCTTGTGTGTTGTGGGAAGATGTTATTGATTGTGATATGTTGCTCTAAGCCAAAGTATTCTGATTGTGTCCTGTGTGCCAGGGACTGTGCAGATGATTTCACATGTTTAACCTCATTTATTCATCTCCAACAACTCTATAGGGTAGATAGATGCAATCGTTATCCCCAATTGACAAATGAGATTCCGAGTCCAGGGAGGTCACACAAGTCGCTTAAAGACACAGAGCTTGTTGGGCGAGCTGGGATACAAACCCAGGCTGTGTGGCTGGAGAGCAGGCACTACTCATGGCTTTCATCCACTGCCCCTCTAAGGAACAGATGTCAAGTGCTATGAGACAGTCCCATAAGTCAGAGTTATACCTCTGAGCACCAACGTTTATGTTCCTTATCTTATGTAATCCTTAACACAAAAGGTGTGAGCAGATAGTTATGCTTACTTTTCAGGAAGGTCTCAAGACACGTTTGCAGGGGAGCTAGGACAGTCCCTGGATTGTACGGGTGTTTCCCCCAACATCAGGCAGCTCTGTAGGGATCTACTGTGTCATTCTAGAAGCCACACCAAGTCAGCTGGTCAATGTTCTTTCACCTTTCCTCTTCTGTGAACTCAAATGCTTTTTACCTATGCTGCCAGGTATCTGTCAGGGCAAAGCTAGAACCAGAAGACAACACAGTCCAGAACCATGGGGAAAAGCCATTCTATTCAGGGTCAGAATATCAACACACATGAAAGAATTGAGAAACACTTAACTCGTCTTTTATGGGTCAAATTCCAGTAGTTCAGAGAAGATACATGAGAAGCTCAGGGTAGTTTAAACCATTGCATGTGCTATCACAGCTGCAGCGGAGTTTTGTGCCAACTGTTTCTTAGAAACACTTTGCCTTGGGATTCGGCTCCCCATATCACTCCGCCGCCATCAATTTCTCCCCTCCCCAAGTAATCAAAGTACTTATTTAAACTGATGTCTCCAGTATTGGCATCATCAGAACATTTTATTTTTGCTTCTTCTTAGTTTGTGTGTGTGAGCCTGGCAGGGTGGGGAAGTGGGGGAAGACAGACAGACAGGCAGACAGACAGAAGTGGGGAGAGGAGAGAGAGGTGGAGAGAGACCATTCATTGTAAGACTTGTGATTAAGTACACTTTTACTATGTGGTATGCTGTTTCCTGCATTATTATGTATTCATCTAGATTTTTTCTAAAGTGAGGCAACAAGCAGAGTTGTATACAATATTTTGAGATCTGTTGTGTCCTTGGGTGATTGTTTTCTGGAGTAGGGCACATCTCAGGTGTGGAATTATATGGTGATTTGGTCATATCATCAGTCACTGACTTCCCTTTCACATTTCAGGTACCACTTTATTAGATCTACAAAACCTTATGGTTGGGTAAGATTTTTCTTTTTTGCTGCAACTTTGCTGTTTTTGAAAAGTTTGTCAAATTTATTTTTAACTGGCACATAAAATTCTTACTGTGTACAACATGATGCTTTGAATGTATGTATGCACTGTGGAATGGTGGGATCAGGCTAATTAACATACGCATTATGTTACATACTTGTCATTCTTTTGTGGAAGGAACACTTAGTATCTACTCTCTTGGCAATTTTCAAGAATATACTGCATTGTTATGACTATGATCACTATGTTTTACAATAGATCTCTAGAACTTATTCCTCTTTTCTACGTGTAATTTTAAATCCTTTGATCGAGATCTCCTCACTCACTACCAGACACTGGTAAACATGATTCTCCCTTCTGCTTTTATGAGTTCACCTTTTTTTTTGATTCCACATGTAAGTGAGATCAGGCAGCATTTGTCTGTATGTGCCTGGCTAATTTCACTTAACCTAATGTCCTCCAGCTAGGTTCATCTATGTTGTTGCAAATGACAGGATGCTTTTCTTTTGTAAGACTGAGTAGTATTCCACTGTGTATATATGTCACATTTTCTTTATCCATGTATCTGCTGATGGATGCTTGGGTTGATTCCACCTCTTGACTATTATTGTGAATAATGCTATAATGATCATGTGAGTGCAGATATTGCTTCAACATTCTTTTTTGTTTATTATCTTTATCATTAAATCATAGCTGTGTACAATAGTGCAATCAAAGGGTACAATGTGCTGGTTTCATATACAATCTGAACTATTTTCAACATTCTTATTTCACTTATTTTGGGTATATGATCAGCAGTGGGATTGCTAGATCATCTGGTAGTTATACTTTTAGCTTTTTGAGGAACTTCCACACTGTTTTCCATAGTGGCTGTGTTAATTTGCATCCCCATCCATCAATGTGCAAAGTTCCCCTTTCTCCACATCCTCGCCTATGCTTGCTATCTTTCATTCTTTTCAAATAGCCCATCTAAGAGGTGTGAGGCGATGTCTCATTGTGACCTTAATTTGCATTTCTCTGATGATTAGTGATGTGGAGCATATTTTCATATATGTGTTGGCCACTTGTGTATGTTAGTTTAAGAAATATCCACGTGGATCATTTGCCCATTTTTTAATTGGTTTACTTGCTTTCAAGATTGAGTGGAGCTCCTTGTATATTTTGTATATTATCCAACTCCTTATCAGATATACGGTTTACAAAGTAAGCTTTTTCTTTTATCTGTTGATTGTTACTTTGGCTGTGGAGTGCCAATTTAGTTTGATGTAGTCCCATTTCTTTACTTTTGATTTTGATGCCTGTGTTTTGGGGGTTATATCCAAAAGTCATTGCCCAGACCAGTGTCATGGAGCTTGTCTTCTATATTTTCTTCTAGTAGTTTAACAGTTTCAGGTCTCTGTTTACATCTTTAATTCATTTTGTATGTGATGTGAGATAAGGGTCCAGTTTCATTCCTCTGTATGCAGATATCTGGTTGTCTGAACGCCATTTACTGAGGAGACTATCCAAAAGGTTTAAGGTAATTTTTAAGGGCCTTGCTTAGTGGTACCTCTCAGTGTATGAGCAATTACCAAGAGATGGAAGGAAATTTTATCCCACCCCATGAAATTTAAAATAAAATATCCTGCCCTAGTTGTGCCCAGATCTGTTTCCACAGATATTTGAGAGAGGCAGAATTCAATGCAATTCCTGTTTTGGGGAATACAAAACATCCAATCAGGAACAGAAATTATCATCCTAGAGGCTCCATTATGGATGCTGTGCTTGGGAAACATGGTTTGCATCTACAATTACCCTGGGGACTGGCTGACAATATAATCCTCCTATCACGCTGTGATACCATTTCCTCCTCTTCCCACCCCACCTCATCTCCTAATCTGACAAGTTCCTGATGAACCACTGCACGTAATCACACCCCTAATGGGGTTACAGGGTCACCACATTGTAATTGCAAAATAGACGTGTGATGTGACAGGGGTCTGGGGGATTTTGTGGGGATGTCACTCTCCCTACCACAGCCACCACACCAAATATCTTCTAAGTAGACTTGAGTTCGCTCCATTCATCAAAGTCTTCTACTAGAGTGCTCAAAAGACTTGTATGGCAGGGGAAAAAAAAAGAGAGATCAAAGAGATCTTCTCACTGCCTCTCTTGCCTCTCCCAGGTAAAACATCTTACTGATTAAAATTAATGATGGTATTTGTTTTCCAGTAGCAGTGTTTGGTTATAGTAGTTTTCATGGTGTATTTTATATTTGCTCAAGGTTTTCCCTGGTACTTACATTTTCTTCCGAACAATTCTTGTTTTGCTTGTTTGGTTGTTTGTGCACTTGTGTTGTTTATTTTGTGTTCTAAATAATGGCATTTATAGATAGAAAAAGAATAAATAATTGTACAAACCTGGCATGCATAAAACCGTGTAGAGGGCCAGAGACTTTGGGAACCAAGTGACTCCACGTCGGGCCTCGCCAGGGACTCCAGGAAAAGCGTGATTCACACCCTTCCTCCGGCTCCCTCCCTGCCTCCGCGCCAGGCCCTGTCCACCCCGCCAGGGACTGCAGGAAATGCATGATGCAGGACTCGCACCCTCCCTCCAGCACCCTTCCTGCCTCCGCGCTGTCCCTGCCCGGCCGGCCAGGGACTCCGGGAGCCGCGTGACCTGCGACCTCCCTCTGGAGCCCTCCATCCCTCTGCACAGAGCCCTCTGCCTGGCCAGAGGAAACCAGAACTCACTCTATAGGGATGCTGGTGCTGCAGAGCAACAGTGGCAAAGGTGTGGTGGCTGAGGGAGAAAAGCATTCACTGACTTCTTACCCTCAGGATTAGACTGAGTCCAAGTGGAACACTCTCCAGTGGCTATTGAGTACCTGACACAGGCAACGGTGAAAAACAATCATGAAGCAGAATCAACAGAAAATTCTGACAACATGAATAATCAGATTAGATCAACTCCCCCAAGGATTGATAAGGCAGACAAAGCACAGATCCCACAAGATCCCATTCATAAACAAATGGCAGAGATATCAGAAATCGAGTTCAGAATCTGGATAGCAAATAAGATGAACAGAATGGAGGAAAAGATGGAATGAGAATTTCAAGCAGTAATCCAAAAGATGTCTCAAGAATTCAACGAATTTAAAGACAAAATGACCAAAGATTTTTGACACATTGAGGCAAGAATTTGCAGCCCTCAAAGATCTGAAAAATACAGTAGAATCCCTCAGTAACAGAATGGAGCAGGAAGAAGAAAGGATCTCTGACATTGAAGACAAAGCTTTTGAATGCTCCCAAATGCTCAAAGGGGGAAAAAAGTGGAGAACAAAAATGGATCATTCTCTCAGAGAGCTCTGGGATAATTCAAAGAAATCTAGTATTCACCATATAGGAATACCTGAAGGCGATGAGGTTGCGGTGAAGGATAGGGATGCTTTACTTCATGAAATAATCAAAGAGAATTTTCCAGACAACCCAAGAGATCCTGACATTCAGATACCAAACAGTTTCAGAACACCAGCATGACTCAACCCAAATAAAAATTTTCATATCACATTACAATTAACTTCACCAAAGTTAATATGAAGGAGAAAATTCTCCAAACTGCAAGATGTAAGAAATCCATAACCTACAAGGGGAAGAATATTAGAACGACTGAAGATCTCTCTGCTGAAACCTTTCAAGCTGGAAGAGGGTGGTCATCAACCTTTAATCTCCTTAAAGAAAATAACTGTCAACCCAGGATCCTGTATCCTGTGAAACTGAGTTTCATCTAAGATGGAGAAATTAAATACTTTAATGACATTCAGATGTTGAAGAAATTTCCCACAACTAAACCAGCTCTCCAGGATATTCTCAGACCTATCCTCCACATGAACAGCACAATCCTCCACCACCAAAGTAAACCCACTCAGAAACTATTGATCAAATTCCAACTTCCATAGTGGCAAAAGGAATAAAAATGCCCACTGGACTTTTGAAAAACTCGATTCCCAAAAGTCTATCTGGCTTATCATTACTCTCAATTAATGTGAATGGCCTAAATTGCCTTCTAAAGAGGCACAGGATGGCTGACTGGATGCAAAAACTCAGGTCAGACATCTGCTGCATTCAAGAATCTCACCTTACCTTGAAAGACAAACATAAACTCAGGGTGAAGGGATGGTCATCTATAATTCAGGCAAATGGGAAGCAGAAAAAAGCAGGAGTTGCAATTTTATTCGCAGATACAATAGGCTTTATTTATTTATTTTTTATTTTTTTATTAAATCATAGCTGCGTACATTAGTGCAATCAAGGGGTACAATGTGCTGGTTTCATATACAATCTGAAATGTTTTCTTTTTTTTTAATAATTTTATTGAATCATAATTGTGTACATTGGTGCAATCATAGGGCACGATGTGCTTCATATACATTCAGAAATATTTTGATCGTACTGTTACAGATAGCCTTCATGGCATTTTCTTGATCATTATATAAA
>CAUYON010059613.1:0-12748 GCA_963573935.1 Arctocebus calabarensis | reverse complement strand
TGGGTAGAGTGCCGTGGCGTCACACTGCTCACAGCAACCTCCAGCTCTTGGGCTTAAGCGATTCTCTTGCCTCAGCCTCCCTAGTAGCTGGGACTACAGGCGCCCGCCACAGCGCCTGGCTATTTTTTTGTTTGTTTGTTTTGCAGTTCAGCCGAGGCCGGGCTTGAACCCACCACCTTCGGTATATGGGGCCGGCGCCCTACTCGCTGAGCCACAGGAGCCGCCCTATGTTTTTTTTTGTTTTTTTTTTTTTTATCTTTCCACTTTTGGCCGTGGCTGGGTTTGAATCTACCAGCTCTGGTATATGGGACCGGCGCCCTACTCCTTTGAGCCACAGGCACCGCCCAACCCGGCTATTTTTTTTTTTTTTTTTGTAGAGACAGAGTCTCAATTTCTTGCCCTTGGTAGAGAGCCGAGTGCCATGGCGTCACACAGCTCACAGCAACCTCCAGCTCTTGGGCTTAGGTGATTCTCTTGCCTCAGCCTCCTGAGTAGCGGGACTAAAGGCCACAATGCCTGGCTATTTTTCTGTTTTGCAGTTCGGTTGAGGCTGGGTTTGAACCCGCCACCTTTGGTATATGGGACCGATGCTCTACTCCATGAGCCACAGGCGCCGCTCTGGCTATTTTTTGGTTGTAGTTGTCGTTGTTTGGCAGGCCTAGGCTGGATTTGAACCCACCAGCTCTGGTATACGTGACTGGTGCCTTAGCTGCTTGAGTTACAGGCGCTGAGCCGAAAAAAAAGAGACAGAGTCTCACTTTATCGTCCTCGATAGAGTGAGATGGCATCACAGCTCACAGCAACCTCCAACTCCTGGGCTTACGCAATTCTCTTGGCTCAGCCTCCCAAGTAGCTGGGACTATAGGCGCCTGCCACAACTCCTGGCAATTTTTTTGTTGCAGTTTGGCCATCATGAGAGACTCAGATATAATGTAGCTTTTCTTTAAAATGATGACAAAATTGTCTAACTGGTCACAAAATGTTCCTTGACAAATGTGGAACAATGAGACTAGTGTGGTTAGATCCAAGTTTTTCAAGGTGTTAGAAAATCGCACAGTTTCTGAAGAGTTAAAATATTGGTGTTTAGAAAAATTAAGTATATTTGGTAGCTCCCATAGCTCAGTGAGTAAGGTGTATGCGGCCACATACACACAGGCTGGCGAGTTCAAACCTGACCCAGGCCAGCTAAAACAATGACAACCACAACAAAAAAAAAAACAGCCAGTCATTGTGGCAGGTGCCTGTAGTCCCAGCTACTTGGGAGGCTGAGGCAAGAGAATTGCTTAAGCCCAAGAGTTTGAGGTTGCTGTGAGCTGTGATGCTAGGACAC
The DNA here is from genome assembly GCA_963573935.1 of Arctocebus calabarensis. Lineage (NCBI taxonomy): Eukaryota > Metazoa > Chordata > Mammalia > Primates > Lorisidae > Arctocebus > Arctocebus calabarensis. The sequence goes on along the minus strand of CAUYON010059613.1, from coordinate 11,418 downwards.
TCTACCCAGGGCGACAGTTTGAGACTCTGTCTCAAAAAAAGAAAAACCAATTATTTGGAAAATAAAATCACATTTTTTTTTGAGATACACAGGCTATTGTTAGAAGTTAGTCTTTTCAATATTTACTTATTATATTTTTACTAATCAAAGGCTGGTTTAGTTATTGAAATATTGAAGATAGTTGGTATTAAAACTCAATTACTGGGTGGTGCCTGTGGCTCAGTAGGTGGGGCCCCATATACCGAGGGTGGTGGTTTCAAACCTGACCCTGGCCAAACTGCAACAAAAAAATAGCCAGGTGTTGTAGCAGGCGTCTGTAGTCCCGGCTACTCGGGAGGCTGAGGCAAGAGAATCGCGTAAGCCCAAGAGTTGGATGTTGCTATAAGCTGTGACACCACAGCACTCTACCGAGGGTGACAAAGGGAGACTCTGTCTCTACAAAAAACAAACAAACAAACAAAAATTTGTTTCTTTCCAATCAAGTCAAGAAAGCAGCATAATTGAGTATTTGGCTTTAATTAATTTGTCTGAGCATTTCTTCTATTATAAACAGGGCTTATGTAGGAAATCAGCCTTCAGAGACAGGGACGCTATCCTTTTTACTTTATGATGTTTTCTCCTTGAAAGTTCTGTGATTTAGCCCTATAGGATTATGAGAACAAGATAGGAAAAGCATCTTTACTCTCCTTGGTTGTTACTAGTAAATAGTTACAATAAACATGGACAATAACTAGGTAATTATGATTGGGGACTATGGGAATGGCTCAGTTCGTTCTTGGAAATGATAAGTAGAATACATATATAAGATGAGAGCTTCTTTCTCTGGGCCTCAAACTATAAGAAGTACTGATGGGCTAAGGCTGCGAATAGTAATAGTTAATAGTCATTGTGCTTTTTACTTTATACGAAGTTTTTATATTATTTGATGTTTACAATAATGAAGTGGAAAGGATGTGAATTATTATCCATAAAAGGATAACGAAGAAAGGCTCAGAGATGTGAAAGGGCTTGTCATTTAATGGTCGGGGGCATGCTAATAAGGAAGAGAAGTGGGTTTCAACTCTGCTCTTCTGAGACTTTGAAATTACATTGAAGAAACCATTCTGGAAACTCGAAGGACCGCAACATGAATGTGCTAAATTTATCTCTAGGAAATTAGTGACTACATTTGCCAGTGTACAGGAAACACATTACTTGAAACCCTGTTATGTTTGAAAACAAGTATTAATTTCTATTTTGTGTTGATTAAATTTAATAGATTTGTGTGTTTTGGTCATGAAGAATAAAGTGAGAAGATTAACTTGGACATTTTTGCCTCTATACTTTCTACTTGAGGGAACCTAAACAAAGGTTTCATGTGTGACCAATTGTGGATGCCATGTTCACACAAATATGAGAAAGTACCCAGACAGAAAATGTCCAGCCTCTCTAAGACAGGCTTTTTTTTTCCTTTCTTTTTTTTTTTTTTTTTTTTTTTTTAGAGTTTGAATTTATGGCCCGGGGTAGAGTGCCGTGGTGTCACACATCTCACAGCAACCTCCATCTCCTGGGCTTAGGTGATTCTCTTGCCTCAGCCTCCCAGTAGCGAGGATTACAGGCACCCACCATAACGCCCGGCTATTATTTTGTTGCAGTTTGGCTGGGGCCAGGTTTGAACCCACCACCCTTGGTATATGGGGCCAGCACCCTGCCCACCGAGCCACAGACACCGCCCTAAGACAGACTTTATTTTTTTTTTGTTGTGGTTGAGACACACTGCCACCCTATGCCCCTGAGCAGAGAGTGCAGTGGGTGTGGGTAACTCACTGCAACCTCTGACCTGGGCTGTGGGCATCCCGCTGCCTCAGCCTCCAGAAGCCGCTGGGATTACGGCGCCCGGCTGGGTTTTTCCATTTTTTTCATGAGTCGGGATCTCACTCGCTCAGGCGAGTCTTGAACTCCTGAGCTCAAGCAATTCTCCTGCCTCAGCCTCCCACAGTGCTGGGATTACAGGCGTGAGCCACCGCGCCTGGCAAGACAGACTTTCTTGATATGTCATAGATATCAATAGATAGAGTCCACTCAAGAAATGGAATGTCTTGAGTGTGTTGGTGGTATAGTGGTGAGCATAGCTGCCTTCTAAGAAATGGAATGTCTTGTCTGGGGTGTGGGTGGAACAGAGTAGAAAAGTTTAAATTTTTGCTTCTCCAATTTCTGGGTATTTGTATATGAGTCTTATTTTTTTCATCTTTAAAATGAGATGTGTCTAGTTCTCTGGGAAGCCGAGGTAGGTGGATTGCTAAGCTCACAGGTTTGAGACCAGCCTGAGCAAGAGCTAAGCACCATCTCTAAAAATAGCTGGGCGTTGTGGCGTGCACCTATAGTCCCAGCTTTTGAGAGTCTGAGACAAGAGAGTCACTTGAGCCCAAGAGTTTGAGGTTGCTGTGAACTGTGAAGCCAGGGCACTCTACTGAGGATAACAAGTGAGACTCTCTCTCCAAAAATAAAAAAATAAAAATAAAATGAGCAATGGGTAGATATCAAATCAGACCTTATATGGTTTGTGGCAAGGACTAAGTAGCAAGGCAATGTAAATGAAACACTTAGAATAGTGTTCAACAGGGCGGAGCCTGTGGCTCAGTAAGTAGGGTGCTGGCCCCATATACCAAGGGTGGTGGGTTCGAACCTAACCCTAGCCAAACTACAACAACAACAAGAAAAAAATTGGTGGGTGTTGTGGCGGGAGGGAAACTATAGTCCCAGCTACTCTGAAGCAAGAGAATTGCCTGTGAGCTGTGATACCATGGCATTCTACCAAGGGCAACAAAGTGAGACTCTGTTTCTAAAAAAAAAAAAAAAAAAAAAAGAACTGGTGTTCAACACATATAACAGTTACTTAGTTATTGGGTTTTTGGGGGGCAAGTTATTTTAATCTCTCTGAGTTTCAGTGGTCTTGTCTATGAAATAAAAATGACTATACTACCTGTCTTGCCTGCTTTTCAAGAGTCTAGTGAAATAGCGTAAGTCAAAGCACTGAAATTATTTCTGTTGGAATCATTAAATCTTGCCAGAAAGCCTTGCCATGGTAGCTCACACCTGTAATACTAGCACTGTGGGAGGCTGAGGTGGGAGTTCAAAAGTGATACTCCATCTTTACTAAAAACAGAAAAACTGGCTCGGTGCCTGGGGCTCAGTGGCTAGAGCGCCAGCCACATACACTGGAGCTGGCGGGTTCAAATCCAGCTTGGGGCTGCCAAACAACAATGACAACTACAACCAAAAATAGCTGGATGTTGTGGCGGGTACCTGTAGTCCCAGCTACTTGAGAGGCTGAGGCAAGAGAATCGCTTAAGCCCTAGAGTTTGAGGTTGCTATGAGCTGTGACACCATACATACTACCCAGAGTGACAGCTTGAGACTCTGTCTCAAAAAAAAATTTTTTAATAAAAAAATAAATAAAAACAGAAAAATTCTCTGGGCGTGTGGTGGGTGCTTATAGTCCCAGCTACTGGGGAGGCAGAGGAAGCAGCCTTGCTTAAACCCATGAGTTTGTGGTTGTTATGTGAGCTGTTCTGATACTGTAGCACTGTAGCCTGGGCAATAAAAAAAAAAAAAGGAAGTTATGGGGATCTTGTGCTTTTAACCAAGGAATGTGATTAATCTTTGTGTTTATGAGTTCCTATATAGAGGGGAAAAAAAATAAATTGTTGCTCTTGACAAAATGAGTTCCAGAAACCTAGTATTTATTTTGGGAACTAGAATTTCTTAAGAATTCGTTCTTTTCAAATTTTGAGCTGCTTCCTGGTTCCTAATGTCCTAGTGCTTTGATTAATGTCTGTGTTCACATTATCTGCCCTAAACAAAAGGTGGTGGTGCTGAAGGAGGGGCCTACTCCTATGAAACTTCTGCCTCATCTTTTCCAGACACAGATTTGCAGCACTCTGTCCCCTAGTTTTTTTTTTTTTGTAGAGACAGAGTCTCACTTTATTGCCCTCGGTAGAGAGCTGTGGCATCACAGCTCACAGCAACCTCCAACTCCTGGGCTTAGGGGATTCTCTTACCTCAGCCTCCTGAGTAGCTGGGACTGTAGGCACCCAACACAAGGCCCGGCTATTTTTCTGTTTTGCAGTTCAGCCGAGGCCAGGTTAGAACCCGCCACCTTCGGTATATGGGGCCCGACATCCTACTCGCTAAGCCACAGGCGCTGCTCCCTGTGCCCTAGTTTTGTAAGTGGATGTGACTCCACTTTCTGTCTTGCCTGAAGAAGACCTTCCCCCCACCCCAGAAAAGACAATTATGGAGCTATATGGTGTGATTTAAATTCCATTTCTGTCACTCCTTAGCTGTGGGATTTTGGACAAGTTATTAGGTTTTTTTTGTTTTGGGGGTTTTTTTTTGAGACAGAGTCTCACTATGTTGCCCTTGATAGAGTACGATGGCGTCACAGCTCACAGCAACTTCAAACTCTTGGGCTTAAGCAATTCTTTTGCCTCAGCCTCCCAAGTAGCTAATGGACAAGTTGTTTAACCTTTCTAACCTTGTTTGTTTTGAGACAGAGTTTAAAATTTGTCGCCCTCCGTAGAGTGCTGTGGCACCCATAGCTCAGTGGGTAGGGCACTGGCCACATACACTGAGGCTGACAGGTTCAAAACCAGCTAAGGCCAGCTAAAATCAACAATGACAGCTGCAACGAAAAAGTAACCGGGCCTTTTGGCGGGCGCCTGTAGTCCCAGCTACTTGGGAGGCTGAGGCAAGAGAATCGCTTAAGCCCAAGAGTTTGAGGTTGCTGTGAGCTGTGATGCACGGCATTCTACCAAGGGCAACAGCTTGAGACTCTGTCTCAAAATAAATAAATAAATAAATAAATAAGTCAGTAAGTAAGTAAGTAAAAATAAAAGTGACCAGAGTATGCTTTGCTTTATAGCTTATTCTCCTCTTTGGAGGAATACCTTATCTCTGGAGGCTTTCTGGACGTTTCTGTGGTTATGCTGGCTTTGGATCAGAATATGAGGTATGTGATGCATTAGCATACATTTGTCAGAATCTTTCTTTTTTGCTCAGCAACCTTTATGCTAAAGTTAATTTTTCATTTCTTCTGTCATTAGACTTGCTTATCTATTTGCATAATCCTTTCTTACTCATGCTGTGTTACTGTAATAAACCCTAGAACTTCAGTGACTATCACAACATTTTATTTCTCAATCACATAAGAACCTAGTCTGAGTATTTTTAATTCGCAGGTGACTTTCTTCCACGTGGTAAGCCAGGGACCCAGTCTCTTTTCATCTTATAGATTTGTCACACAGTGCCTCAGAGACAATGGAGAGGGTATATCCTTTTCTTAACTTTCTTGGCTTCAGAGGGATAGCTGTCTTTTGCATTCATGTTTCATTGACCTCATCCAGATGCAAGGGAACTTGAAAATACGGTCTCTGGCAAGGCAGCTGCTTCTTAGGAACAATTCTGTACAATGAAAGGGGAAACATGAATTTTGTTGATTCCACTCTAAGCAGGTACTTCTGTGTCACATGCATTTACAAGGTAGTTCAAAGGGAGCGTATCTCTTAGAATAAACTGCCGGAGTTGGCCATCTCCTCGACCAAGGAAATTTAGTTATTGTGCAAAGCATTAAACGTAAGCCTCCCTACTTATACAGAATGCTGCACCACTGCCTCCCTGACTTTTTGTTGGAAATTGCCAAGTCTATTATCTCCTTCCCAGTTGTTTGAAATCATGGCTCTCTTCTAGGTACCTTAGACTTTCATATCTTTTAAGCAACCTCAAACTCTTGGGCTCAAGTGATTCTCTTGCTTCAGCCTCCCAAGTAGCTGAGACTACAGGCACCCAGCTAGTTTTTCTATATTTAGTAGAGTGCTAGGATTATAGGAGTCAGCCACTGTACCCAGCCCTTTTGTAAAGCAGCCAAATTCTTTTTTTTTTTTTTTTTGAGACAATCTCACCACGTCACCCTTGGTAGAGTGCTATGGGGTCATAGCTCACAGCAACTTCAAAGTCTTGGGCTCAAGTGATTCTCTTGCCTCAGCCTCCCAAGTAGCTGGGGCTACAGGTGTCCACCACAATGCCCAACTATTTTCAGAGATGGGGTCTTGCTCTGGCTCAGGCTGGTCTCGAACCTGTGAACTCAGGTGATCCACCTGCCTCAGCTCCTAGAGTGCTGGGATAAAAGGTGTGAGCAGCCGCTCCCAGCCATTATTTTGACTTGCCATTTATATATTACAGTGTGGTGATTTAATTACATATACTATAGGCACCCGCCACAACACCCAGCTATTTTTAGAGATACGGTCTTGCTCTTGCTCAGCTCTTGCTCAGGCTTGAACTCCTGAGCTCAAGCAATCTATCTGCCTCAACCTCCCAGAGTGCTAGGATTAGAGGCGCAAGACAGCTTGCCTAGCCGTACAATTAAATTTTTTTTTTTTTTTTTGAGACAGAGCCTCAAGCTTTCGCCCTGGCTCTGAGTGCCATGGCATCACAGCTTACAGCAAGCTCTGATTCCTGGGCTCAAGCGAGTCTCCTGCCTCCGCCTCCCAAGTGGCTGGGACTACAGGCGCCCGCCACAATGCCCGGCTTTTTTTGGTTGCAACCATCGTTGTTTGGCGGGCCCGGGCAGGATTCTAACCTGCCAACTCAGGTGTACGTGGCTGGTGCCTTAGTCTGTTGAGCCACAGGCGCAGAGCCCTTATAATTAAAATTTTGATGCTTACTCGGTGCCTGTAGCTCAAGCACCTAAGGTGCCAGCCATATACACTAGAGCTGGTGGGTTTGAATCCAGCCCGGGCCTGCCAAACAACAATGACAACTACAACCAAAAAATAACTGGGTGTTGTGGCGAGCGCCTATAGTCCCTTCTACTCGGGAGGCTGAGCCAAGAGAATCGCTTAAGCCTAGAAGTTGGAGGTTGCTGTGAGCTGTGAGGCCATGATACTCCACCCAGGATGACAGCTTGAGACTGTCTCAAAAAATAAAAAATTCTGATGCTGCCAAATTCTGTCCCAAAACAGTTTTTTGGGTTTATGTTCTTTCATAGTGTATTAAGCACTACAGTACTCTTTTCCTAGATCCTCACTAGTACTTATTACATACATGATCTTTTTTTTTTTTTTGCCAGTCTAACAGGGAAGAAAATGTGCTATTTCACGTAACTTAACATCGAATGGAAAAGGCAAGCCGTGCTGTGTGGGCTGGTTCCTCACAGGCCACATATGGGTCCAGTATTGGTCCACAGCCTAGGAGTTAGGGACTGAAATTATAGAGCCATTAACAGTGAAAATGTAGATTGTTATATGTATCATTTGACAAAGATTTTTTTTTTTTTTTTTTTTTGAGACAGAGCCTCAAGCTGTCGCCCTGGGTAGAGCGTCGTGGCATCAGAGCTCACAGCAACCTCCAATCCCTGGGCTCAAGCGAGTCTCCTGCCTCTTCCTCCCAAGTAGCTGGGACTGCAGGCGCCCGCCACAACGCCCGGCTATTTTTTTGTTTGGGTTGCAGCCATCATTGTTGGTTGGCGGGCCCAGGCTGGATTCGAACCCGCCAGCTCAGGTTTACATGGCTGGCGCCTTAGCCTGCTGAGCCACAGGCGCCGAGCCTGCAAAGATGTTTTTAATTAAGTGAGAGAAGTACATATTTAAATAGTTGATATAATATGGTTGTACTTTTGGAAGATGAGATTACAATTCAATAGTTTTAGGAAATGTCCTAGAGTTTGTTTTTGTGTGTGTGTGTGTGTGTGTGTGAGACTGAGCCTCAAGCTCTCACTCTGGATAGAGTGCTGTGGCATCACCACTCACAGCAACCTCCAACTCTTGGGTTTAAGCAATTCCCTTCCCTCAGCCTCTCAAGTAGCTGGGACCACAGGCCCCCGCCACAAGGCCCAGCTATGTTTTGGTTTCAGCCATCATTGTTGTTTGGTGGGCCTGGGCTGGATTCGAGTGTGTTTTTTTGAGACGGAGTCTCGTTTTTATTGCCCTCAGGAAAGTGCCCTGGCATCACAGCTCACAGCAACCTCAAAATCTTGGACTCAAGTGATTGTCTTAGCCTCCCAAGTAGCTGGAACTACAGGTGCCTGCCACAATATCCAGCTATTTTTAAAGATGGCTCTTGCTCAGGCTGGTCTCGAACTTGTGAGCTCAGGCAGTCCACCCACCTCAGCCTCCCAGAGTGATGAGATTACAGATGTCAGCACCATGCCCGGTCCTGGAGTTTGTTTTTTAAAAATTGTTCCCACTTCTTGTTTGGGAACAAGTGCTAGAATAAACTATCCTGCATGTTATAGCCAGACAAATCTTCCTTTCTCTTCCTCTTATGTTTTAAACTTATTTTGGCTGCATCTTTACTCTTTTGACCCCATATAAGTGACTGATGCAAAAAATCTCAATGAATGGAAGTTTATTAAGCGGAAGTTGAGGATATTCCCAGGAAAGGCATGAACCACGGACAAAACTGTGGTGGTTTTTCCAAAGAGGAATTTGGGTATTTCAGTATTTGAAGCATACAGAATGCAAAAAAGAGAAGGGGGTAAAAACAGATAGGGGCAGATGGGTAGTGAGATAAAATGCTTACATGTTTATGAGACCCAGGAAAATTTACATTTTACATAAGGTGAATGTTAGAAGAGAAAAAGGGAGTGAAAGAAGAATGAATTATGTAGGTGCCTCTGGGTAGGTGGAAAAACATCTAATTCTGTCTTGTCTCTCTCTGTACTACACCCATGAAATTAAATTGGTACTTCATTAGTAGTGTGGAATGGCAACAGATTTTAGAGTTTAGACTTTAGACATAACCTGTAGACCTAAAGTAACAATTTGCATGTTGTTCTTTGTGGGAGGCCAACAAGGAATTTCCTTAATGAATGATCTGTGGGGCCAGCCCTTCACATTGCTAAAGCCTTAGCCTTTACTTTCCCTTTGCATTAGGAACTTGAGGGATGGGAATGGGGATTTTTTTTTTTTCTTTGATGCAACCAAATCAAATATGCTTTGGTGGTGCACAGTATGCTCACATTTGCCTTTTAAAGAATTCACTTTTGGGCTTAGCGCCTGTAGTTCAGTGGCTAGGACACTAGCCACATACATTGCAGCTGGTGGGTTCAAATCCAGCCCAGGCCTGTCAAACAATGATAACTCCAACCAAAAAATGGCCAGGCATTGTGGCAGGGGCCTGTAGTCCCAGCTACTTGGGAAGCTGAGGCAAGCGAATCACTTAATCCAAGAGTTTGAGATTGCTGTGAGCTGTGACGGTACGGTACTCTACAGAGGGTGACATAGTGAGACTCTGTCTCAAAATAAATAAATAAATAAATAATTCAGTTTAACACTAGGTGGGGAGAGATGCTGACAGGGTTGTGAGGGAAAGAAAGAAAACTGCCTCACTGACCTTTTCCCTTTCCCCATAGCTCCCTTCATACTAATCAAACTGTGGCCTCCATTGTTCTAGAAAAATGTTTTTAAAGAGAAACTGGATAATTCTTGGCCATTGACCAGCTAAGGATCCATTTACAGACAATTAAAGTAATTTTTTTTTTTTTATTTGACACAGTCTCACTTTGTTGCCTTCAGTGGAGGCCATGGTGTCATAGCTCAACCTCCAACTCCTGGGCCTAGGCGATTCTCTTGCCTCAGCCTCCCAGGTAGCTGGGACTACAGGTGCCCACCACAACGCCTGGCTATTTTTGTTGCAGTTGCCACTGCTGTTTTAGCTGGCCTGGGCGGGGTTCGAACCTGCCACCCTCGGTATATGGGGCTGGTGCCCTATCCACTGAGCCACAGGTGCCACCCAATTGAAGTAATTTTTGAGGGCAGTTTTCTCCATTGGATGTTGGCTTTTCATGAAAACTTTAGCATACCTACCCCATCTGCCCTGATCTGGCTTTATAGAGTTTCCTAGAAGTTTCTTTGCCTAGTCCCAAACAGGCCTGTCATCTTGTCATCTTCCACTTACAGAATATTCTTTTCTCTCTCCGTATGTTCACAAATTACATGAAATTCCTCCTTCTTTCCTCTTCTTTTCTGTCCTGCTAATTGCCATTTTCTTCAGAGTGGTATCCCAAGTCTCATCAGTTCTGTAAGCCTTCCTTGAATTCACCAGTATGTGTTTTTGGGGGGTTTTTTTGAGAGTCTCATTTGGTCGCCCTTGGTAGAGTGCCATGGCATCTTAGCTCACCCACGAGCTCAGACAGTCCACCGGCCTCAGCCTCCCAAGTGCTGGGATTACAGGCATGAGCCACTACGCCCGACCATCATGTGTTTCTTTTCTGAAATCATTTAACTCTTTCATTTCTATGACTTAAGGTAACGTTCATACAGTACCTATGCAATAAAGAATTGTTTATTTCTCTTTTACCCTTTCTGTTACAACTAAACTTTTGCTGAGGGCAGTGACAATGTTTCAGACCTTGTATTACCCTTAGAATCTTGTATGTTGCTTGGGATATAGTAAGTACTCAGCAAATACTTGTTGATTTGTTCAGTAGGAGCTATTTGAAGAATAAATTATATTGCATTATAAAAACTGCGTTTTTTTCTTCTCATACTCAGATCACCCAGTCCTTGGTGTTTCTGCTGTTGGCTACACTTTTCAGTGCATTGACGGGTTTCCCCTGGAGTCTTTATAATACTTTTGTGATAGAAGAAAAACATGGTTTCAATCAACAGGTATAAGAGAGAATAGAAATGTTCTAATTGTGAAGCACTTTGCTTTAGTCTTGCTCTAGTTTAATAATTTAAACATAATTTGCTGTTTTAGAGCATGAATTAGTTGAAAGGAACTGCAGATATGGTAAAGATCATAGTTTAATGTCTTGCTATAAACTCATCTTTCTCTTTCCATTAGTGTTTTTCAGCTAAAACATTTTAATGAATTTATTTTAAACTGTAAAATGAAAGACATTGACTTAATGTCTTAGGTTACCAAGTACCATAACATAGTTTACCTGCATTTTAATATTTAAATTGCTTTGATAATGTATCTTTTATATTCACTTATTATTTAAAAAGTGAATTAGTTTCTCAGTGTTTTACAGTGATGTTTTCTTTTTCCAGACATTGGGATTCTTCATGAAAGATGCAATCAAGAAATTTATTGTGACTCAATGTATTTTATTGCCCGTGTCTTCACTACTACTTTATATTATCAAAATTGGGGGTGACTATTTTTTTATTTATGCCTGGCTGTTCACTTTAGTTGTATCTCTGGTGAGTAATGACTTTATTTTCTTTTCTTTTTTTTTGTAAGACAGAATTTATTCACAGAAAAGAATACAGAAAACATTAAGGCACCTGGTAGAGGGAGAAAATTCTAGTGGGGAGAGAGAAGCTCTCTCTGTTTCTCTCCCAGTCTTTCCCCATCTCCTCCTTTAGGTCTTTAGTCTCAGGGTATATATAGGTGTATGGGTTCCTTGGCCAGGAAACAAATGAATACAGT
>CAUYON010059611.1:0-10456 GCA_963573935.1 Arctocebus calabarensis | reverse complement strand
AAAAAATGGCCAGGCGTTGTGGTGGGCGCCTGTAGTCCCAGCTACTTGGGAGGTGGAGGCAAGAGACTCACTTGAGCCCAGGAGTTGGAAGTTGCTGTGAGCTGTGATTCTACAGCACTCTACCCAGGGCGACAGCTTGAGGCTCTGTCTCAAAAAAAAAAAAGAAAAAATAGCCTAATAGTTAACAGCATGGGCATTGGACTGAAGACCTGAGGTTTTGAATCTCCCTTCTACCACTTAGCACCCGTGTAATTTGGGCAAGTTGCTTAATTTCAAGCTGCTTAATGCCCTAAAAGTCAGATAGAGATAATAATGCCTATCTTAAAGGGTTACTAAAAGAATTAAATGAAATCACATATTTCTTGCTTAGCACAATATCTAAAACAAAGAGCTCAGATAGTAGCTGTTATTCATAATTTATATTAGTTTTAGTGTTTGTGGGGCTGAATTCATAAGAAAATAGATTTAGTGAAAACCAGATGTTACTTTTTTCAAGGGAATTTTCAGAATATTACACAGTTACCCTTTGGTATATGTTGGGGTTTGATTCCAGGACCAAAATTTGTGCATGCTCAAGTCCCATGGTCACCCCTGCAAAACCCACGTATACGAAAAGTCAATCCATCATATACTCAGATTTCACATCCTGAGAATGCTGTATTTTCAGCCATGTTTGGATGGAAATGTATTTTGGTAAGAGTTCAGTGGCTCATGCCTGTAATTCTAGCACTTCATGAGGCCCAGGCAGGAGGATTATTTGAGGCCAGGAGTTCAAGACCAGCAGAGGGGACAGAGTGAGACCTTATCTCTTTAAAAAAAAAAAAAAAAAAAAAGTATATATATATATATATATGTATGTATGTATATATAAACACATATGTATATATATACACACGTAAACAGATACATGTACACACATGTAAACGTGTAAACACATATGTAAACATATGTGCATATATGCTTATATATGTATCAAACCATATTGTACCAGAGTCAATTGTATTATTAAATATGGCTTCTTAATCTAATTATGAAAACTTCTAATTACATTGTCTTGGTTTTTTCCCTCTTGTGCTACTCAGATTTTTCTTTGTTTTAATATAACTTCACATTCTTAAGGCAATTAATGATTTGTTGTATGTTCTTGATGGGAGAAGGGACAGGACTTTGGAAAAGTCTATTTTGGTTTTCTAAAATATTAATAATATGTTCACATAAAGAAATTAAACTTTCTTAAGATAATTTTATCTTTTTATTCTAGGGTAAAACTCATTCCCAGCTCTTAATAATTGATCGTGGCTTTGATCCTGTGTCCACTGTCTTGCATGAACTGACCTTTCAGGCAATGGCATATGATCTACTACCAATTGAGAATGATACATACAAGCAAGTATAACTTAAAGGGCATGTAAAGGGCATATACAAATAGGATAAGATATGAGCGTCTAATGATTTATTTAGGTACTAGCAATCTGAAACCTCTGCAGCCTTTTTTATTCAGACTTTATCTTTTTCTTATTCCTGTATCATAGTCTTAAAGAAAAACAACATGTTGACCTATACCACATAAGTTAATGGTAACTTGATTACTCTGGAGCTATATTGGTGTGTTTACTTCCTTAGCTATGTTTCCAGCAGAACTATATTTAAACGAGTGGAATTTGGGCTTTTCACTTACGTTAAAAGTAAATACCAGGCTCACTATATTTATCAAAGTGGAAACCATATTCAAAATAGGTTGTAAGTATTCTGAATCATATACCTAAATCATATACCTTATCAAATAATACATTTTAAAAGACTGGGACACTAGAAAACTATGAAAGATAGCTATCAAGAACAGTCACAGTTTTACCATTTTGGTGCCTATTACTGTCATAACCTTGATTTAAGAATATTTACTTTAAAAGTAAAGGCAGAGGCAGAGGTGGGAGGATTATTTGAGGCCAGGAGTTTGAGATCAGCCTGGGCAATAGCGAGACCCCATCTCTACAAAAAAGTAGAAAAAAATTACCCAAATGGTGGTGTTGCTGAAAGTTAAATATTTGGTACTTGTCTCTGAAGCCAAAGAATGAGAACAAGTGGTTTGAGGAAAAGGAGAAGTGTATTAATTTGCCCACAAATGAGGAGAATGGCAGACTGTCCTCTTAAGTATCCTCCCCTCTGGAAGGAGAAAGATGGGGTTTTTAAAAGGGTTTTGAGCTTTGAGCTATTGTTGTTTAACTATTGCATCTCCGGTAAAGAGAATCTCATGACCTCAGTCCTGATAGTTTTTTTGAGCTATTTCCACTAGAAAACAATACTCCTCTGTCCCTCTAATTACTGGCCTGGGGAACGAATGCCAGGTTTTTTGAGTTTGGGGTTTTTTGTTGTATTTTGTTTAAATGTTAGGCTGATTTATAATAGCTGCTCTAGGCAGTTAGACAGTTTAAAATGAGCAGTTATCTAACTCTGAGCATACTGTACATGGCAATCAGAAGTCATCACAGCAGCAGAACCACAGCTGGTCTGCTGTGGCCAACACAAGAAACCAGAGAACGGGAGGGGAATTGTCAGGGTGAAGGTGGGGCTTTAAGCAATGCAGGTTTTAATTCCTCAGAAAGGGTGAAGGATTTTAAACAGACAATTTTGCCCCTTTTCAGACCCTTCCTTCTGTTACAGTGGCAAGCACCTATCGTCCTAGCTCCTTGGGAGACTGAGGCAGGGGGACCATGTAAACCCAGGTTCAAGATTGCAGTGGGCTATGATGAAACCACTGCTCTCCAGCCTGGGCAAAACCCTGTCTCAGAATAATAATAATGTCAAACAGGGCGGTGCCTGTGGCTCATCGAGTAGGGTGCCCCATATACTGAAGGTGGCAAACTGCAAAACAGAAAAATAGCCAGGTGTTGTGGCAGGTGCCTATAGTCCCAGCTACTTGGGAGGCTGATGCAAGAGAATTGCTTAAGCCCAAGAGTTGGAGGTTGCTGTGAGCTGCATGACACCACGGCACTCTACTGAGGGTGATAAAGTATTTTTTTATTTTTTCTGTCTCCACAAAAAAATAAAAAAATAAAAAATAATGTCAAACAAAAAGCTATTTCATTATATTTTATTATATAAAATACATACCTGTAAATATGTATTTCATAATGATATTTCATTATATCTTTATGATTCATTTACAGGTATGTATATGTATACTACATTTTTTTTTTTTTTGAGACAGAATCTCACTCTGTTGCCCTGGGTTGAGTGCCATGGCATCATAGTTCACAGTAACCTCGTATTCCTGGGTTCAAGTCATCCTCTTATACCTCAGCTTCCCAAGTGGCTGGGATTATAGGGACCCACTACCATGTCTGGCTAGTTTTTATATTTTTAATTGTTGTAACTGTCACCACCTGTAAGAAAGGAATGGACTCCCACTTTGGGTATAAATCAGAGGTGATTTATTACTGCTGCTCAGGGGGACTGCTGCTAGGCAGGCAAAAGGCCCACAAGTGAAATGTAGGCAGCCTTTTATACCCTTTTTGTTGCCATGCAAGCAAGCAAGAAGCAAAAGCAAAACGTGGCAGTTGGTGGGGTTACAGTAGGGGAGCTACAGCATGGTAGTAGTAACCTGGGGAACTCAGTAACCTGGGAAACTCTGCTTGAGTGAGTTTTTACCATTGCTTGGCAAGGGAGACAGGGAACTCAGAGAGAACTTCCTTGTAACCTGTTCTCAGAATTAAACCAATGGGGGAGGGGAGTTTGAGAGGGACGGTGAGGGTTTTTTTCTTGCCAGGTCCATTACAACATAATAAGAGACATGGTCATGCTCTTGTTCAGGCTAGTCTTGAACTTGTGAGCTCAGGCAATCCACCCGCTTTGGCTTCCAAGAGTGTTAGGATTACAGATCATGCTTGGCCAGTTGATAGGATTTCTAAATCCAAATTAGTATTTCTCAGCTAAGATTTACAGCTTTAATACAGTAGTAAAAATGAAAATTAATTATCTGAAATTATATAAATTAATCTAGTAGTTTTATTAGATGAAGATACAAACACTTGTGATAAATTTTGATAGTTTTTTCATAAATTATATATTAAAATAATTTTGAATTTTTTATTGACATTCTAAACAAATCTTGATTTGAGTTTTTCTGTTTTTTGTATCAATGTTAGATAACAAAGAAGTCAACATAGCTATTTTTCTATTATAGAAATTATTATAAGCAGTTTATTCAGAAGGGATATTATTTACCTCTGTTCTCCTTTAGGTCTCTAAACCTGCATTGCTCAAGAGATTTAGAAAAGAATTCATAAACTGATAGAAGATTTGTTTTTAGATTATAGATATAAATTTTAGACATTTCTAACCTAGTATTTATATATCTCCTTATGTTTGTTGGTAAGCAAAACAAGATTTTAATTTTTTAAGAGTAAGCAACATAATTAAAACAACAGAAACAAATCCAGGCTCAGCGCCTGTAGCTCAGCGACTAGGGTGCCAGCCACATACACCGGAGGTGGCAGGTTCTAATTTATCCTGGGTCTGCCAGACAACAATGACAACAACAAAATAGCCGGGCATTGTGGTGGGCACCTGCAGTCCCAGCTACTGGAAGGCTGAGGCAAGACAATTGCTTAAGCCCAAGAGTTTGAGGTTGCTATGAACTGTGATGCCCTGGTACTCTACCAAGGGTGACATAATAACACACTGTCTCAAAAAAAAAAAAAAAACATACCAGCCAGTTATACTTCCTTTGCCCTGAACCAAAAAAAACCAGAGATAAGATTTAGGTGGGAGCACGAATCAAAAGAGTCCAGAGATAGGGCTTGGATAGGAGTGTGATCTCCCTATAGTATGTGCACCATCACAGTTTTTGACAGAATCAGAATACAAGGCAGGAAATTCAAGTGTCCAGATAAAATTTTTCATGTTGACTTTTTTTTTTTTTTTGAGACAGAGTCTCATTTTGTCACCCTCAGTGGAGTACTGTGCCGTCATAGCTCACAGCAACCTCAAACTCTTGGGCTCAAGTGATTTCTCTTGTTTCAGCCTCCCAATTAGCTGGGACCACAGGCACCCACCGCAATGCCCTGCTTTTTTAGAGACAGGGTCTTGAACCCGTGAACTCAGGTAGTCCATCCACCTCAGCCTCCCAAGTGCTGGGATTACAGATGTGAACCACCGCGCCTTGCCCAGATTGTCATCATCTTTGAGTATCGTCAGGCTTCCTACTATAATCTTTGTTTACGAATCAGTTAAAAATCAAAGATACAATATAAAAACAAAGTTGTAAATTTTAGGATCACAAGAAAAAGATCACACGGGTGGATGGTTTTATAATTTGGGGGGTTATAGAAATGATAGTATTTGTATAGCAGAGGTCTACATGTATTATTTGCAGTCTGGACCCAGGGAAACTCCATGCAGTCCTTCCTGATCTTGGCTTAGGAAATTGACAGTTTCAAGGATGATACTATCTTCCCTGGCTCCACTAATGGAAGAGGATATCTGAATAAAAAGAGAAGAAAGAGATTACATTTGGGGAAGCAGCGGTAAATCCCCTGCCTTTTTTTGTGAGGTGGGCTCTCACTCTGCCAGCCAGGATAGAGTGCAGTGGTAGCATCATAACTCACTGCAACCTCAAATTCTTGGGCTTTAGCAATCCTTCTGCCTCAGCCTCCCAAGTAGCTAGGAGTACAGGCACCTCCCATCACACCTGGCTAATTCTTCTCATTTTTTGTAGAGGCAAGATCTCCATAGGTTGCTCCCACTGGTCTTAAACTCCTGGCCTCAGGGGATCCTCCCATCTTAGCATCCCAAAGCACTGGGATTATAAGTGTGGGCCACTGTCCACAGTCAGGATGTCCATTTTGAGTAGTTTTGTGAACCCCTCAAATTGCTGATTTCTTCAGTAGAGCTCATTAAAGCTATCACAGTTTTTTTATGGCTTGTTAGTTTTTCTCTTATTTCATCTTCCATTCTGTTGGTCAGGTTCCATTCTAGTCAGGTTTGTTTTGCCACAGTGCAGAAAAGAACCCATGCACTGAGATAGCAAATGTTGCAGCAGGGAAAGATGTTAATAATTGTTGGATAGCTGAATGAGGAGACGAGGAATTCCTCAAACCTACCTCCCTGAAGAATTATAGGCTGGGGTGTTAAAAGAAAATTTGGCAAGCAGAGAGCAATAGACTTGGGATTGTGGTTGCTTGAGTGATATAGTGATACAGGAACTGCATTCTTGCAGTCCATTCTGCGGTATGTGTCACTTGTCTTGTTGGCTTTAGTTGACCCATTGGAATGCAGACTCTGGAAAATACCTTAAAAAAACATAGGTTTCACAATAGAGGTGTTATCTTACGGAAGCTATTAAGGGAAGTTACAAATTGTGTAACAGGCTGTGGGGCAGTAGCTGTTTAATTCTTAGCTAGAGCATGCACTGTAAAACTTAGGCTTTTGTTAAATTCTTAGTTTTAAATGATTTTTATGAGGACCATTTCCCGTTCTTTAAAGGAGATACTGTGATAGGGTGGAGAAAAAGAAATAAATATATGTGTTTGTGAATTTTGTACCACTTCTGAAACACCTTCAGTATTTAATAGGCTACATGGGAGTGATATTTCTTTCTTAATGGATGTTTGATTAACATCAAAAAAGTGTTTTAAGAAATTAAAACACAAATTGTTAGTATTTTCAGTCTTGTTCTTTTTTTTTCTTAGTTCTGAGTGAATTCAATTTTGTTCTTAATATTGATTGTAGAACATTGAATTTTTGCTTCATAAGATACTATTAAAACTTCATAATAGGGTGGCACCTGTGGCTCAGTGGGTAGGGTACTGGCCCCATATACTGAGGGTGGCAGGTTCAAATCCAGCCCCTGCCAAACTGCAACAAAAAAATAGCCGGGTGTTGTGGCGGGCACCTGTAGTCCCAGCTACTTGGGAGGCTGAGGCAAGAGAATCGCCTAAGCCTAAGAGCTGGAGGTTGCTGTGAGCTGTGATACAACAGCACTCTACCGAGGGCAGAATGAGACTCTGTCTCTACAAAAAAAAAAAAAAAACTATAATAATAACAGCTAAACCTAACAGTTAAAAGTAAAAATAAAAATGTCTTGGTAGGCATCACTTTGATTTCTTTCTTTTTTTTTTTTGTAGAGACAAGAGTTTGACTTTGTCATCCTCGGTAGTGCTGTGGCGTCACAGCTCACAGCAACCTCCAAGTCCTGGACTTAGGCGATTCTCTTGCCTCAGCCTCCCGAGTAGCTAGGATTACAGGCGCCTGCTACAACACCTGGCTAGTCATTTGTTTTTTTTTTGTTTTTGTTTTTTTTGTTAAGAGATAGTGTCTTCCTCTGTTTTGTTACCTGGGCTAGAACTCATAGCACACAGCAACCTCAAATACCTAGGTTCAAGAGATCCCTCCCACCTCCCCTCCTAAGCCTCCTGAGTAGCTAGCACTACAGGTGCCCCCAGCTAATTTTTCTGTTTTTTGTAGAAATGGAGTCTTGCTATATTACTCAGAGGGCTAGAGCACTTTGGTTTGTAATATAAGGATAGCTATATGCTTTAGTTTTGAGTAGCATTCATTATCTCCCTAAAATAGTGGATTGAATTTTATGTACTATTCAGTTCTTTGAGCTCAGACAGTTTAAGTTCACGAACTCATCCTAGAAGTGCTACCTACCGCATTCTGAATATCACTGTAGTCACCTCCCAAGTACTCCCCTGGGCCTTTTGGTGACTATAGTGATATTCAGCAGTGGGGAATGTAGCACTTTTTGTAGGATGACTTTGAGAATTTAACTGTCTGGTCTCTATATATGTTTTGAAATTACTGTTTATGAAAATGTTTCTTCTACTTTGAAAGAGAAAAAAACTAATAAAAGTTTTTTGCTTTTATCTACTTGCAGATATAAAACAGATGGAAAAGAAAAGGAGGCAATCCTTGAAGAAGATGATGACCTCTGGGTCAGAATTCGACATCGGCATATTGCAGTCGTGTTAGAGTATGTGAACTTGTTTTAATTTTTATTCCATAATTTTTAGAACTGATTATGTGATTGTACATTTTGTAACCTTAAAATAGTTCTTTAAAGAATTACACTTTAGAAATTTAAAGAATTCTCACAATTTGACAGGGAAATTCCCAAGCTTATGAAGGAAATTTCATCAACAAAGAAAGCAACAGAAGGAAAGGTAAGAGTTTTATTTTACTTTCAAAATAATGGTGAAAGTGAATTTTAAAGTTTGTTTATAATTTTTTTATTTAAATTTTATTTTGGGAAAGTTCTAATGTACAAAGAAGTAGAGAAAGTAAGCTCCCCCTACCCATTACCTAGTTGCGGTATTTATCAACATTTTGTCTGCTTTACTTCATTAATGTTTCTTTTTATCTTTTTCAATTTGAGATAAGAAAAAAATGTGTATTTTTAAAAGGCCATTTAGATGCTCAGGTTTCTCTTCAGATCGTATAAATCTTTCGCCTTTTACTAAAAGGCCATTTAGGCAGTGCCCATGGCTCTCAGTGGGTAGGGTGCCAGCCACATATGCCTAGGCTGGCAGTTTCAAACCTGGCCCAGGCCAGGTAAAGCAACAGTGACAATTGCAGCAACAACAACAACAAAAAAATAGCTGGATGTTGAGATGGGCTCCTGTAGTCCCAGTTACCTCGGAGGCTGAGACAAAAGAATCTCTTAAATGTAAGAATTTGAGGTTGCTATGAGCTGTGACACTATGGCACTCTACCCAGAGCCTCATAATAAGATTCTGTCTCAAAAAATAATTAATAAATAAGGCCATTTAGTCAGTTTCCTCAATATATTGAAATGTTTATATTGAGGTATAATTTATAAAAGTAAAGAACACAAGGCTTATGTGTATTTTGGATAACTTTTTACTTATATACACTCCTATGGAACTACCACCTAATCAATCAAGATACATTTCCATCATTCCAGAATAGTCTCTCTTGCCCTTTTCCTAGTCATTAGCCACCCTGCCAGAGGTAAACTTTATTTTTTTCTTTTTTTTTTTTTTAAAGAGACAGAGTCTCTGTCACCCTCAGTAGAGTGCAGTAGCATCACAGCTCACAGCAGCCTCCAGGCTCTTAGGCTTAGGCAATTCTCTTGCCTAAGAGGGCTACAGGTGCCTGCCACAAACCCCAGCTATTTTTTGTTGCAGTTGGGCCAGGCCGGGTTCGAACCTGCCACCCTCAGTATATGGGGCTGGCACCCTACTCACTGAGCCACAGGCGCCACCGTGGTAAACTCTATTCTAATTTTTATCCCCATAGATTAGTTTTGCCTGTTTGTGAACTTCATATAAATGAAGTCATATAATATGTGCTCTATTTTAATCTGGCTTCCTCCACTCAAAATTGCATTTTTGAGATTTACCTATTTTTCATTTTACAGTAGTTCATTCTTTTCTCAATTGTGTACAGTAGTAATACTATTATTTCAATGTACTATATTTGTTCATCTAAGTCTCCCTTTGATGGACGTTTACATTGTTTCCTATTTGGGGCTAATGAGGAACAAAGCTGCTATGGATATTTTTGCATTTGTCATTTAGTGGACATACACACTTATTCTCGTGGCTATATTAAGAGTAGAATTGGGATTAGGGTAAGATTATATTTAGCTTTGGTAGATAATGCCAAAAGTTTTGAAAAGTGTTTAAATGAATGTATATCCTTATAAGCAGTAATTAAACATTCAGTTGCTCCATATTCTCACCAACATTTGATACATCGTTTTTATTTTTAATTAAATTTTTCATTGTGTGAGGTAGTATCTTTTTATGCTTTTAATTTTTAATTAATGTTTTTAAGCTTATTGGCCATTTGGATAGTCTATCTTGTGAGGTACCTGTTAACATCCCTCCATGCATTTCTGGAATAAACTCCGCTTGATTGGAATGCATTACCCTTTTCCTGTATCACTGAATTTTGTTTCCTAATATTTTGCTTAGAATGTTTGCTTCTTCTATGAGAACTATTTCCCTGTAATATTTCTTTTTTGTAATATTTTAGGTCTTATGAAATGAATTGTGATGCTTGCTCTCTTTTTATTTTTTGGAAGTGTTTATGTAAAGTTATTATTCTATTACTGCTTGAAAGTATTCACTGTTTTTTTGTTTATTGTTTTTTGTTTTGATACAGAGTCTCACTTTCTTGACCCTGGTAGAGTGCTCTAGTCATTAGCCACCCTGCCAGAGGTAAACTCACAGCAACCTCAAACTCTTGGGCTCAAGTGATACTCTTGCCTCAGCCACCCGAGTAGCTGGGACTATAGGCACCCATCATAATACCTGGCTATTTTTTAGAGGTGAAGTCTCCCACTTGATCAGGCTGGTCTTGAACTCTTGAGCTCAAGCAATACACCTGCCTTGGCCTCCCCAAGAGGTAGGATTAAAGGCATGAACCACTATGCCTGGCTGAGCTATATATTTCTTACTTAGAATTTCTGTAGGTGGGACATAATTAT
>CAUYON010059609.1:0-15985 GCA_963573935.1 Arctocebus calabarensis | reverse complement strand
AGCCTCAAGCTGTCACCCTGGATAGAGTGCTGTGGCATCACAGCTCACAGCAACCTCTAATTCCTGGGCTCAAGCGAGTCTCTTGCCTCCACCTCCCAAGTAGCTGGGACTACAGGCGCTCGCCACAATGCCCGGCCATTTTTTGGTTGCAGCTGTCATTGTTGTTTGGTGGGCCCGGGCTGGATTCGAACCCACCAGCTCAGCTGTATGTGGCTGGCTCCTTAGCCGCTTGAGCCACAGGCACCGAGCCAAAAAATGTAACCTTAAAAGAAAACAACGACGCATGTTTAGAATTTCAAATATTTTTAATTAACTTATGGGTGAATACAAATTATAATATCAATAGAAACAAATTAATATTCAGATAGAACAAAATTAAAAATCCCACTTCATAAAACTTAAGGGATATAATGTACTGGGAGTAATTTGCAACTGGGACACTTTTCCTCTGCAGAGGACATTTGGTAGGGTCTGGAGGCATTTTTGTTTGTCACAATTGAGGGCAGAGGTTAGTAGCATATCATAGGTAAAGGCCAGAGATGCTGTTATCCCTACAAGACATGGGATAGCCCCCCACCATAAAGAATTATCCAGCCCCAGAACTGAGACTGAAAAAACCTTACTTAGAGGAAAAGTTATGGTCCTCAATATTATAGTAAAAAAAGGAGGATGATGATAGCTGTGTTGGCAAGGTTGAGTATTGATAAGAAAAGGGAGCCAGATGGCAGGAAAAGTTAGGAGGCTATTGTAATAACTAAGGTAGACAATAACAAGGATTTAGTCTAAATCAATAGCAACAGAAATGGAGAAAGAAAAGGGTGAAATTGATAAAATTTGGAGATAAATGAGGGACAGTTTCTAGTAAAAATGGAAATGGCTTAAGAGGATTGCACCAGAAACAAATCACAGATCTTCATATATACAGTAGAACTTCTGTAAGTTGACCACCAAGGAACTGTAACAAACTGGTCAACATGTGGGTCAACATAAAGAATGAGGCCTATGGTACCACTATGTACATATGGGACATGTCTGGTCTATGAAAAGGAGGTCACCTTAAGGAGGTGGTCAACTATGGAGGTTCTCCTGGATATTAATCAGCTAGGGTCAACCCCGCACTGATCTTGCATGGGCACCACAAGCAGTAGACACCAGGGAACAGACGGTCAATGCCAAGTTGGCTCCTGCAGGTTTAAAGAGCTGACTGAGCAGCAGTGGTTCCCAAAAGAGGAAATGCAGTTGAGGCCAAGGCTAGGGAGAAGGAAGACTACACAGGTTCCCAGAGAGAGGAGACTGTGGGATGAGGACATTCTTTGTGAATTATCAGACACCAGATCACCTGAGGTGCGGGTGGGAGTGGGCTGGTCCCCAAAGTCTTCTCTTGTTTACAAAGATGTGATGCAAGTCTCTGAGGAACTGTTTTCAGTTATACTATGGGAGAAGAAGGAAAGAAAGAGACCAGACCACACATACCACAAAGACCACATTTAAGATGTGATTCAAACAGCCATTGGGTAGCTCAAGCAAGTCCCAGACACGAGTCTGTGTCAACAGAATTATATTTACTAGCACGAGGCCTGAAATAGAAATCACACACTAAGCTCTTCTCTCATTAACGGTGTCTCTTTGACTTCCACAGGAGGAGTCCTGAGTGGGTTGTGTTAATTGTTAATGCCAGAAACGATGGCTGGTGGGGAAAGCTTTCTCTTCCACACTTTGCCAGGAAATTCACAGTCTGACAACATCCTTGTTGGAAACACTCAGGTTGTTCTTTCTTTGACTGTAACCGGTCTCGATGGGCTGCTGTTTGGTATCGAAAGAGCCTCAAGTAGGTGGCTGATGGAACTTATGGGTTCACTGTTTAAAGTCATGCTTAAGACAGCCACAAAATTAACTTCTCTGAGTCCCTTTCAGTGTCCTGAGATGTTTCTAATCTAATGAGGTGTTTTATGTTTTTTTTTTCCATCTAGAAAAAGGCAATCTGTTAGTCAGTATAGCTGGTGCTTTTTATTCATTTATTTTCCATCCAACTCTATCTCTCTGAAATAGACAAACATCTTTACTTGCTTTGTCAATGTGTGGGAGAGAAACATACAGACGCAGGGCAACAAAGAAAGGCAGAGACAGCGCCTGGTCTGAGTTCCTGTGGTCTCCTGTGTTCAATTGTCTCTCTTGCTGGACTATCTCTGTGAAATTAAGAATCAGTAGGACTTCTGAGTAAATGGTGGTGGTGGTGAGAAGACATAGCAGAGAGAAAGACCAAGAGATATACAGGAAGAGATAGAGAGTGGGAGGAAGTAGATGAAGAGAGTGGGAGGAAGTAGATGAAGGGGGTGTGGCCATTTTTCTCTGCTCTTAGCCAGCAGTTTCTGGGCTCTGTGTGAACAAGATATGTCCTCATCATTAACAATGGATCCTGGTGATTCGGGCTGGGGCTGTGTCTATTTGGGGCCTCAAGGTGACGAAGGAAGAGCAGAAAGAAAAGGTGATGGCAGTTTCAGCCTCAACCAAGGTGGAGCTGGGGGCAGGGGAGGCCCAGGACTTCTTGTCTAACAGCACTGCCTGCCTGGCGCAGGGCAGTCTCCTTACTATAATAAGGGTCAGGAAGGGAAACTGGTCGAACTTGTACAGACTGGCTGAAATTTTTGTGAGCTGAAGTGATTGTTGGATTTCAACCTTAAGATATTAGCCCATTTGAAAGTTTCTTTGCCTACAAAGATGAATTTACTCCGCACTCTTCCAAGAAAAACAAAGATGTTATAATGAAACATTTTCTTTCTTATCCTATGAAAGCATTCTATATGAATACCTCCCTATATATCATAGTATCTTAAGTTTATTTAAGTTATTTTCACAGCTGCAATCTCATCTGGTTCTGTAAGGAAGAAGGAGATACACTACTATCTCTATTTTTATCCCAAAGACATAGGTATGCTTCTTCCTTTCTGATAATAATGTAATTTATCATCTCTTATCTTTTGCTCTGGTTACCAGAAAGCTCAGAAGCAAATTTACAGCTCAAACATCACTTATGCTCTTTTATACTTGTTTTAGTTTTTGCTCATATTCCTATTTTCCCTCCAGGGGCAGCGCCTGTGGCTCAGTGAGTAGGGCACTGGCCCCGTATGCTGGAGATGGTGGGTTCAAACCCAGCTCCGGCCAAAAACTGCAAAAAAAAAAAAAAAATCCCATTTCCTATTTTCCCTCTGTTTTTCAGTTCAAATCATATTTTGCCATTCTATTGTCCTTTGACTTTTGGTTGGAAATTCATTGCATTCATTAACAAATATTTAATGATCTCCTCACTCCCTATTCCTCTTCCCCATTTTTTTTTTTTTTTGGTTGCAGCCGTCATTGTTGTTTGGTGGGCCCAGGCTGGATTCAAACCCGCCAGCTCAGGTGTACTTGGCTGGTGCCTTAGCCCATTGAGCCACAGGCGCCGAGCCACCTCCTCTTCCCCATTTTATTTATGTCCCTAACACTTACCATCTTACCGACACTTGCGTGATTTATTTATTTTTTATATACTTCCCCTGACTCTCTCTTTCAATAGAAATTAAGGTTCAGAGGGCAAGGATTTCTCTCTCTCTCTTTTTTAAACTCCAAAACATGTTTTATTGGT
The DNA here is from genome assembly GCA_963573935.1 of Arctocebus calabarensis. NCBI lineage: Eukaryota > Metazoa > Chordata > Mammalia > Primates > Lorisidae > Arctocebus > Arctocebus calabarensis. Next base: position 12,363 of record CAUYON010059609.1, on the reverse strand, counting down.
GGTAGATTACCCCAAAGTACAAAGAGAATCACTGAGAAGACAGCAAGCAACCATTCAGGAGCACCATGCATGATTAAATAACCTTCTGAGGACTATACTATCCATAAGAAGGAAGGTAATACGGGTGACCGCCACACTAGTACAATAGCACCTCTGTAAGTTCACCACCCAAGCGGCTGTAACGTAGGAGCTAGATCTACTGTACTGATACACACATGTACTTTACTTTCTTGTGCAATTTTTTCTCTCTTGTTCTGAGTATATTATAGGCCCTTAATAAATACCTGTTTAGAAAAATAATCACCTACCACCTGCCACGCTCTGTGCTCAGATATGGGAATCAGAGCCAGCTTTGTGGGCACAACCTGTGCAGTTCCACAGAGTGCTACATGTAGACCCTGCACTTGGCCTCCTGCTGTCCCGTCATCGTCTTTTTTTTTTTTTTTTTTTTGAGACAAAGTACTTTGTTGCCCTTGGTAGAGTGCTGTGGCATCATTGCTCACAGCAACCTTAAACTCTTGGGCTCAAGCAATTCTCCTGCCTCCGCCTTCTGAGTAGCTGGGACTATAGGCACCTGCCACAACAATTGGCCATTTTTAGAGGTCTCGCTTTGGCTCAGGCTGGCCTAGAACCCGTAAACTCAGGCAATCCACCCGCCTTGGCCACCCAGAGTGCTAGGGTTATAGGTGTGAGCCATGGAGCCCTGCCCTCCCGTTATTGTCTAAAAACACATTTTGATGGCTCGGCGCCTGTGGCTAAAGCGGCTAAGTTGCCAGCCATATACCCTGAGCTGGCAGGTTTGAATCCAGCCTGGGCCCACCAAACAGCAATGACGGCTGCAACCAAAAAATAGCTGGGCATTGTGGCAGGCACCTATTGTCTCAGCTGCTTGGGAGGTATAGGCAGGAGAATCGCTTGAGCCCAGGAATTGGAGTTTGCTGTGAGCTGTGATGCCACAGTACTCTACACAGGGCAACTGCTTGAGGCTCTGTCTCAAAAAATAATAATAATACATTTTGTAAAAGGAGACCCACATTTCCATTTTGCATTGAGCTCAACAAATTCTCTGGCCAGTCCTAATAGGAATATAATAGGGTAAGGTCATTACTTTCATAGAGGTTTTGATCTAGTGGAGAAGTTATCATAAAAAAGGTACATGCTAGGCGGCGCCTATGGCTCAAGGAGTAGGGCACTGGCTCCATATACCGGGGGTGGTGGGTTCAAACTTGGCCCTGGCTAAAACTGCAAAAAAAAAACAAAAACAAAAAACCAACAAACTGAAAATATTTACTACAAACAATATTTACGTGTGTGTATATGCACATACATATATCCACATGAATCTTTTGATGCAAAATGAATGTCTTTTTCTTTGTCATCTTTCTTGTTTAAACCACACCTTTAATTCATTATCTGTGATTTCCTGTTTTCATTTCTTTAGAGAAAGAAGTTGAAGACACACTTGAAAGAAACCTGACTGCAGAATTCTTCTATAGCTTAATCCACTCCTCAATCTTTCATAATTGCTTCCCCCATTCCTAAATAAGCAGCAAGTTTTGGTGCCTTACCTTTAGCAACTCTTTCCAAATGACTTAATTTAGTTTTTATATACATAAATACCTTTTGCATTCACATTTCATTGGCTTACATAATACATGATTCTATTATGTAAGTCACAATGACATATACAACTAGCATGAATCAATTTAAGAACAAATACAAATGACTCAAGAAACCAAAAGTAAACAAGGAAGAAGCAGAATATATAGGCTATGTTTAAGAGGGGCCTTCAAGCCGCCAGCAGGCGAGAGACCCTGGGCTTCGACCAGTATGCTTCCCAGAGAGGTAAAAAATGCTGATGAATCTGGCAACTCAGTTAAATAGAGAATGGTTAAGAGAATTCCTGTTGTAATTAATGCTATGAGAGCAAATAACAGGGAGATTTGGCTAGGACAAGGAAATCGCCTCCCTGAGGGAGTAAAGACTGAGATGAACTCTGGAAAAAATAGAAGGTAGAGATTGCCTGGATGATGAGGGAGGGGTGTTCTAGGCTGCAGGAACAGCATGAGCAAAGGCCCTGTGGTAGGGTGGAGGCATGACACATTCAGACACAAGGAAGAAGGTGAGTGCAATTGGAACCACAGAATGAGAAGAACTAGGGGCCACAATAAACCAAAGAAGCCAGGAGGGAAGACCCCAAAGGCTTTGTGGGCCATGTTAAGGATTTTGAGTTTTATGACCAGAGCAAAGAAAGCTACTGTCTTAGTCTGTTTTGTGTTGCTGACACAGAATACCTGGGACTGAATAATTTATAGAGAGAAGAGGTTTATTTAGTTCACAGTTCTACAGGCTAGGTAATTCAAGTTTAGGCCTCTGCATCTGGTGAGGGCCACAGGTCATGTCAACCCTTGGCAAACAGCTAAAGAGCATCCAGCAGGTGCCAGGAGATCACGCAGCAAGAGAAGAAGCAAGATCTTCAGCAAACTGAGGAAGTCAGATTCTTTCTAACAAGCTGCTGTCTCAGGAGCTAATGAATAAGGCCAGAGCAAAATTTACTCTCTCCTGCCCCCTAAACCATTCATCGATGATCAAAATATCTCCAACTAGATTCCACTTCTTAATACTGCCACATTGGGAATCAAATTCCAACATGAGTTTTGGTGAGGACAAACTCAAACCATGTCCAAACCATAGCAGCTACTAAAGATTTTAAGCAATGGGTATGTCATTAATAGACTCAAGTTTCCTAACAAACCGTTCAAGCTGCAAGGTGGAGAACTGATTTGGAAAAGAAGAAATCTTTGGAAAGGAAAAGATTCTCTTTCGAATCTTTTGGATTTGAAAGAGTAACAGTTGTCCAGGTAAGAGATGCTGTTAGTTTGGGGAGCATCATGATAATATAAATAAGGAGGATGCTTAGAACTTGGTAACAGATTAGATCTGGAGGGAGAGAAATGATTAATCAAGGATGACATACACATTCACGGCTTGTAAAACTGGGTGGATGATGTTTCTGTTCATTGAATTAGGAAACACTGGAAAAGAATTATGTTTTAGAAGAAAAATTCCTGAGTTAAGTTTTGGAAATTTTAAGTTCAAGACTTAAAACTGTTAAATTTCAAGTTCAGACTTCATCTGTGGTGAAGGATTAAATGAGATTATTGCATGTAAGTGGAAGAGTCAAGTTGAATTTGAGACTAGAGATCTGGCGGTAAGTAAGAGAAAAAATTAGGCTGAAGATAAAAATCTACAAACCACCTTTATATGGGGAAACATAAGTTAAGAATTAGATCACGTGGCTCGGCGCCTGTGGCTCAACGGGCTAAGGCGCCAGCCACATACACCTGAGCTGGCGGGTTCGAATCCAGCCCCGGGGCCCGCCAAACAACAATGATGGTTGCAACCAAAAAAAAAAACAGTGGCCAGGCGTTGTGGCAGGCTCCTGTAGTCCCAGTTACTTGGGAGGCAAAGGCAGGAGACTTGCTTGAGCCCAGGAATTGGAAGTTGCTGTGAGCTGTGATGCCACAGCGCTCTATCCAGGGTGTCACCTATGGTGAAAATCCAGAAGGAGAAGGGAATTTCTTAATGAAATCCAAACTCTAATGCTGGACAGAGGAAAAAGAGGCTATGAAAGGGAGAAGGAAGCAGCAGGCAAAGAGATTGGAAGAGAACTAGAGGTGTTTGGTAGTGCGAGTCCCAGGAAGAGAGCATTCTAAGAAGGAAAGGGGCCAATTGTTCCTAAGAGTTGAAACTAAATAAGCGCTATGAATTATCCTTTGCAATTAGCAACATGGAACTTATGAATAACTTCGGTGAAAGCTGTTTCCTGGTATGATGCAACAGAAGGTAAATTGGAGTAGGTAGATTAGGAAGTGGGGAGACAAGGAATTGGAGACTCTGCATAAAAGGACTAAGGACATACATCTGTTCTCACTCTCTCCTTATCTGATCTAAAACACACACACACACCAGGGCTATTCAGAAAGTATCCAGCAATGTGTATCTCTATTTTTCATATTCCTTGTGAAAAAAATATATACATGTGTGTATACACTTCCCTATTTCTTCTAGAAGGAATTTTCTCTATGACTTTTAGCAAGTCATATAATTTTTCTGAACCTGTTTTCTCAACAATAAAATAGAAATTTGTGTATGCATGTATATACAAACATCTGTATATGTCTCCATATATTATCTCCAATATATATTCATATATTATGTATGTCCACATGCATATCTCTGTAATGTACATACGTAGCGTGGCCATTAAGTTTGTGTGCAATTTGCTATGTTAAACTATTTTAAATTGCGCACGAACTTTGTGGCCACTTTGTATGTGCATACACACATATACAAACACACAATCCCTTATTCTTGAAAAAACAGGTTCCGAGAACTTATATGATTTGCTAAAAATCATACAGGAAGTTCATAGCCAAGTGATATATGATAATTTCAGACCAGTCCTTCTGACTCATCACGGCCAGCTCAGGACATGGAAAGAAGGATGAATTGAAGAGTTCTTGGGCCAGGTGGCTCACACCTGTAATCCCAGCACTTGGGAGGCTGAAGTGGGTGGTTTGCCTGAGCTCACAGGTTCGAGACGAGTCTGAGCCAAGCGAGACCTTGTCTCCAACAATAGCCGGGTGTTGTGGTGGGTGCCTATAGTCCCAGATACTTGGGAGGCTGAGGCAAGAGCATCACTTGAACCCAAGAGTTTCAGGTTGCTGTGAGCCATGATGCCATGGCACTCTACCAAGGGCAACAAAGTGAGACTCTGTCTCAAAAAAACAAAACAAAACAGTTCTAGCAAATCACTTATTTCTTCTGAGCTTCAGTTTCTTACCTTGACTTCATCTGTTGTGAGGATTAAATGAGATTATTGCGTAAAGAACCCAACAGTAGTGGCATTCAATAAATGTCAGCTTCCACGTTCTCCTTCCTACCCAACTTTCTTCTCTCCTTTTCTCCTTGATTCAAAAAGAGAGGAGTAAAGAGAAAGGAGAGAGAGAATATGGACATTTATTTCAAGAAGGATGAGGAGGAGGAAATTAGGTTAAAATCAGCTGGACAGATGTAGGTTAGATAAAACAAACAATGCCTTGGCTTCCAGAGAAATGAGTGAGCAGAATGGTGCGTCAAGGAAAACTAGAAACTGGAAGTCTTTCAACTAAGGCAATAATTCCTTTCTGGGTACTTGAAGCCATTTGTTTAGCGCAGTTGTCTTTGGCCTTCAGAGGGAGTGATACATTAACAAGTCTGAGAACATAGCAAGCAATTCTGAAATAAACTGTTCATTAGCATTTCAGAGGAACATCTACATGCCACCACTAAAGTGCAGGCTTCCATGGCCTCCTCAAAGCACCCTGGGCAGATTCCTGTAATTCCAGGTCATTAAGCTGAGTTTCCAAGGGTGACTGCGTGGGAATGAGGCTGCTCCCTCCCGTGCATCCTGCCTCTTCATTCTGTCCAGAGAGTGCAGAAAATGCAGCTCACCCCAGGCACTGGGTACCAGTTGTCCTTTGCTTCAGCCCGGAGATGTTAAACCAAGTTGGCTAGATGTGGGAAAGGCATTTTTTCTGAGAGATTTTTCAAGCATCCTGTTATTTTCTTTAAGTAGCCTAGTTAAAGAAGAGAACAGTTCCTTATCAGCCCAAACCAACATACACTATGTGTAGATTTATCTAAAGGTTGGGGCTGCAGTGAGGGTGGAGAGTGAATGACCCTCTCCTGCTCTCCCCAACACAAGGGGCATGCGATTGGTGAATCTGTGGATTACATTTGGGCTCCTCTATCCAGCACGTTTTTTTAAATTTTTTCACATGAATCTGCCCCAGAAGTTACAAATGCCCTATGCTTGGTTGAAGAAACTATTTCCAAGTAATTCATTCAGCATCACTGCGATAGCTAGTAGCTCTATTTTCTGCTAGCTGGAGAAGAAGGTGGAGAAGGATTTGGGGAAAATTAAATGCAACTGGATATAGTCCGGCGGTTCTCAACCTGTGGGTCGTGACCCATAGGAACTGTATTAAAGGGCCGCGGCATTAGGAAGGTTGAGAACCACTGAGAGTGGGAGAGTCATATGGCTGATCACACTCATTGTGTGGAAAAGGTTAAATAAATAACCTTTAGCTAAAACCTCTGAGTGAAAAGGAGAAAACTAAGGGCTCTTCACTTCAGATGGGTTTCTATAATTCCTGGACATAGCCGTCTTCAAGGGTCTCTATTTTCAAATAGCCCCCCTATCCCACACAAACACATAGGTTAAAAATATTTAATCCTTTTTTCAAAGATTGAGCCCTCAGTCTTGGCATCTCTGTTCTCCTCCCCTCACACACTTCAGAGTGTCTTTCCTTTCTTAAAAACAAGATATCCTCCAAATTACCGTAGTATAATTATAAAAAATCAAGAAATGAGCATTGATAACCACTGTCTTAAACTATAGGCTTTAAAACAGTTTCACCAGTTGCCCTAATCATCTCCTTTATTGCCAAAGAAAATCCAGGTTTACGTTGCATTCTTTTAGCACATCTCTGATTTAGTCTCCCAAAGTCTGTAAGAGCTGCTCAGCTGCCTGGTGGCTCATACCAGAGGCACATATGAAGAGTGTGGCCCAGGTTTTTTGTTTTTCTTTTTCCAGAGTATCCTTAAAATTGGACTGCCTTGTGTGATTAGAAAAAATATTAAAATCTGGACATCAGCATGTAGATTATTTAAATTCTCCCTATACTTTTGAAAAATAAGCCTTGAAATTGACATTAAATTGTGAGGATGATTTGTACAAAAAAGGTTATGGAGGATTCCAATCAGCAGACTAAGAAAAGATCTTGACTCCACATCAAATTTGGTGAATGAATATGGTCAGATATGTTTTAAGTTAAATATTTAAGGTAGGTTAGGTAGGTGTGTTACTATTTTTTGTCACTTCTCACTTTAACTCTTTCTTTTATCCAACCAGTTACCAGGCCTAATTATGGCTCATTGGGAAGTTTGGACTATAGACAATATTTTTCTAGGTCAAAAAAGTCTTCTTTATATTCATTTTTGCTGCCAGTTTAATTTTATAACCAATTTGTCAAGATACAGTAAAAATTTCATTATAATTTTTATTGGGCTTAAAAAAATCTATAAAATAGAACATTTAATCATGCTACAGATATTTCTCTCCTTTTACTCAAATCTCTTCCCTATTCTTCAGTGAAGTATTTTATTATACAGATTATGTATTTCTCATTAAGTATTTGCCTAAGTAATTTTAGGTTTTTTTTCTGTAATAAATGACATTAAATTTACTGACTGTTTATTATTGATTGATAGGGAAGCTATTGTATATTCATTTTGTACTGTCTGACATTTATTGATTCTAATAACTAAAGAAAATTATCTTGGATTTTCAAAGTAGATGATCACATAATGTGCACACAGTGACAATCTGTCTTTCCTTTCAAATATTTATAACTATTCTTCTTTGTACACTGAGTTTCTAAGGGACTCCAGTAAAATGTTGAATAATAGCAGTAATCAAGGCATCCTTCTTTTGGTCCTCATTTTAATGAGTGGACTTCTAAGGTTCCTAACCATTTCTGGGAGATAACTCATATAAATTGAAGAAAGCTTCTTCATATTCCAAGTTTGAAAATGGTATCCTTTCTCATGGTGCAAATATGTAAATCACATTGCCAGTATTGAACCATTTTTTCATGCCAGAAATATTTGATTATGAGATATTATTCTTATATTACCTGATTGGATTGGATTTGCTAATATTTTATTTAGGTTTTAACATCTAACTCATTCATGAGATTGCTTATCATTTCTTGGTCCGGTCTTGTCATTGGGATTATATTAGACATTCAAAATGAATTTTGTTTCTTTCCAATTTTTTTTCTCTGCTGTAAAGCAATTTATATACGGATTATCTGTACCTTTTAGGTTATGTAGAGTTTGCCCATAGATACATCTGGGTCTGTTGACTTAAAAAAAAAATTAAACATTTTAATTTAGGTATGTCATACAGAGAAATAAGTGCACAATCCATAAGCCTATGGCTCGATGAATTATCCTAAGTTAATATGTTCATATGACAGGTATGAAAAATAGAACATCACTTGTACCTGAGAAGCCCCCTCCCTCCTTCCTCCTTCCAGTTGCTATCTTCCCCCTTCTACCCAAAAGATCATTCCTGCCCTGACTTTGACCATCACAGATTGTTGTGCATGCTTTTGCATTTTATGTAAATAGAATCATACAGTATATATACATTCTTCTTGCATCCTTTCGCCCAGTAGTTCTTTCCTTAATACTGTGCTTGTGAAGCAATAGTCTACTCATTTTAATTGCCAGGTGGTATTTTACTGTATAAAATGCACCACAATTTATCCACTTTGCTGTTGAAGGGCATTTGGATAGTTTTCAGTTTTAGACTGTTAGGAATAATCCTGCCTTGAACCTTTTTGTACACATCTTTCGGCACGCATGCACACAGTTCTACTAAGTGTGAAAATACAGGGTCAGTGAGCATATACATGTTCATCTTTAGTAGGTACTACCAAAAGTATTTTCCAAAGTGACTGTGTAAATTATATTCCTAAAAGTAGTGTATGAAAATTTTAAGTTCTCTACACCCTAACCAACACTTACTTAACAAATGTTTGTTTTGATCTACTCATTCTAGTCAGTGTTGAGTGGTATTTCAGTGAGTTTAAAGGTGTTGTCCCTAATGACTAAGTAGGTTGCACTTTTTCTTACATGCTTTGACAACTTGAATATCCTTGTTTGCGATGTACTTGCTTGGAACATTTGCCGAGTTTCATGGTGGGGCATACTCTCTCAAGAAGGCTGCCATGCTGATCCGTCCCCTGAGGCTGTGACTATTTGCTCATCTGTCCCTCAGGCCCCAGGATAGCCCAGGATCTTGGCCACACTTCCTCTGTAGCTCAATGCTGATGTGTCTCATGGAACTCCTATTTTGGGTCTGTTAACCTGGACCCCAAAATGGAACCTGGGAATGCCCCGTGCCAGTATCTGAGACTCAGATGGCTCCCCAAGGGCATTTACATCTTGGTTTGAGATCAAATTTTATAACAAGACAAAGTATCTAAGTCTGATTTGTATCTGCACCTGGCAGGGGTCACTCCCTGTGCCCACTGCCTTCTTCCTCTTCCTCTTCTTCCTCCTCCTCCTCTTCTTTCAGGTCCTCAAGGATAAGGTTGTCTACATCTTCCAGGAGGCCACCCTGGCTCAGGCAGGTGGCTACAGTAGAGCCACTGCTGATATGGGGGTTGCTGGGGTGGAGGACTTTGGGCAAGTGGTCCTGCTTCCGGTTCTTGGGGTGTGCACAGGATGCTCCAGGCACATGGGGCTCTCGCCTGTTGTAGCAGTCAGCTGCTGAGCAGGAGTGAGTGTGGGTACTGCGGCCATCCAGGTCCCGGTCCCAGCGCGGAGGTAGGATCCGTGTTGGATATACGGGGAAGCCGCACCCGTAGCAGCGGGACGGGGACCCCATCTGTGCCCAGCCCCGGAAGTTGTGCCGACACTTCGGGCAGTGGAACTCAGCCAGGCCCCACATCTTGTCGGCTGGCACCGGCTCGTAGCGTTTCCGGCATTTGCGGCCCCGGGATACCTCCTTTCTCTGGGGTACACGGCGTCACCAGACATGGTCGCAGGAAGAGCAGGCAAACTGCCGGTCCACAGCAGGGATGAGGTCATCCTGGGCACGCTGGAACATGCGGAGGTTGGCTTGTGTCAGTGGTAGGAGGGAGGTTGCCACTGCCTGGATGTCTTGGTCCTGCTTCATGTCCTCTGGTGGGTCCTGGGCGTCCAAGTCGTTACTCAGTTCCTGCCCATCTTTCTGCTTCACCCCGTACACTATGGAGCGCCCCACACCTGTGTGGTCGCTGCCGAATTTCCTCATCAGAGCCCCCGCCTTCTTGGAGGATACCTTGCCATGAAACTTCTCCCGGAGGCGCTGGACGCTCTTCTCCAACTCCACACCTTCCTGAGACATGGTGGCAGCGGCGCGGGTTCCAATGAGGTTCCGCACTCCACAGCTCAGCCGCCCCCTACCTGGGCGCGCCCGTGGGTCTTGCTGCCGCGCAGGGCAGGGGGCAATACGTTTGAGTTTAAACATATCATCTTACTACCTAACATCAGATTAGATACAGCTGAGAACAGGATAACTGAATAGGAAAACAGGTTAGAAAAAATTAAAGATGAAAAAAAGCAGAAACAAGAGGATACATACTATATAGTTTATGACAATAAGTAAAAAGCATAATATATGTGCAATTGAAATCTCAGAAAGATATCATATCCTATTTCTTTCTCTTCTTACTTTCTTTGGAAATTATTTTTCTTATTTAATTTCTATTAGTTTGTTAATTATTTTTTCTTCTGGTAATTGTAGAAATTACAACCTGCAATCCTTGTCTTACTATAGTCTAATATAAATGAGCATTTTAGCTACTTTATGGAAAATTCTAAGTTCCAAGAACACTTTAACTTTAACTCCATTTATATCCTTCAACCTTATATACTATTATTGCTGGTAAATTAATTTCACACTTACTTAAATTTAATAAGATTATAATTATATAAAGTGTATATTAATTTATATTTACCTAAATTTTCCTTTTCTATGGCTCTCATTTCTTTCTAAATTTCTGTGCTTCTATTTAGAATAATTTTTTCTTCTATCTGAAGAACTCTGTTGTTTCTTTTATTGTATGTCTATTGTTAGAAACTTTTCTTGAATTTTCAATAGTCTGAAATATCTTTTTTTTTTTTTTTTGAGACAAAGCCTCAAACTGTCACCCTGGGTAGAGTGCAGTGGCATCACAGCTCACAGTAACCTCCAACTCCTGGCTCAAGTGAGTCTTCTGCTTCCGCCTCCCGAGTAGCCGGGCCTACAGGCACCCGCCACAACGCCTGCGGGGCTGGATTCGAACCTGCCAGCTCAGGTGTACGTGGCTGGCGCCTTAGCCAGTTGAGCCACAGGTGCTGAGCCTGAAATATCTTTATTTTACATTTATTCTAGAAGGTTAGTTTCCTGGCTATAGAATTCTAGGGCTTCAATTGTTTTCCTCAGCCCTTTGAAGATACTGTTCCATTGTCTTCTGGCTTTTATCATTTCTGAGCGAGATAAGGTATCAGTGATGTTTTTGTTCTTTTGAAGATAAAATGTCTTTTTTTTTTTTTTTTGAGACAGAGTTTCACTCAGTAGAGTGCGGTGGCATCATATCTCACAGCAAACTCAAACTCTTGGGCTTAAGCAATTCTCTTGCCTCAGCCTCCCACGTAGCTGGGACTATAGGTGCCCATCACAATGTCTGGCTATTTTTTTGTTGCAGTTGTCATTGTTGTTTAGCAGGCCCAGGCTGAGTTTGAACCTGCCACCCATGGTACATGTGGCTGGCGTTGAGCCTTTTGCTATTTTTAAGATTTTTCTACCTTTTCTTTCAGAAGATTTTCTTTTTTTTTTTATTTCCAAAAACAAGCAATGCCCTTTATTAAGGGGTGGTTTACATTTATGCATAATTTTGCTTTTAAAAAAGATGACTGTTACAATCAGGTATATAATCACTTAGATACCTCTAAATTCTATCTGTTAATGATATGTTCTTTTAGAAAATCCAATTTAATCATGTCATTCTTTTTTTCAGTAGTTTTTCCAAATAGTGATACAAGTACTCTTTGATGGAGAGAATGCAGAAAACTGTTTTTGAGTACCCCCAAATCATGTATCTATAATAAAGGTTTGGCTCCAAGGCACTTAGCTCTAATTAGGTTAGTAGGCCCAGTTTTGAAAGTGGCAATGAGGTGGTAACTAACAATTGTACTAGCCATAATCAAAAATTAACAACTTTAGGTATCTTTGTTTTGGGTTTCTGTGCTTTAGGTGCATCCAAAATTTCTTCATAGTCTGCACTCATTTCCTTTGCCAGCGACCAACGGTGACCATTCGATCTGAATTCTGACTTTCAGGGCAATCTTTCTTTAAGTGTTTCACAGAGCCACAAAGTTTGCAACCACCACCATCAGCATAGAGTCCTTTGGGATTATCAGGACACGATCTAGACAGATGTCCCATTTCCCCACAAACAAAACATTTTGCAAAAGGAAATTCACCAACAGCTGGGTCTACTTTAGCCTTACACTTGGTTATTTCATGCTCTGTGGACCCACACCGGTAACATATTCCAGTGCCCATATCTTGATTTTCACGGGCGGCCGGGCAATCTGCAATTCCATGACCAGGTTTTCTACAATGGAAACATACCATTGCATTTTTCTTTGCTGCTTGTCTTTTTAATCGTCTTCCTTCCCGTCGACTGTCTTTCTTTAAAGCAACTGCAGTTTCTTCCC
>CAUYON010059608.1:0-12610 GCA_963573935.1 Arctocebus calabarensis | reverse complement strand
GAGTCACCTGGAGAACTTAAGAATTGCAAAAGCCCATGCTCCAGTCCTAGAAAGCCTTATTCCAATGGTCTATGATGTAGCCTGAGCACTAAGATTTTTTTTTTAAAGCTCCTGCGGTTGGAGGTGCTGTAGTGACACAGCACACAGCAACCTCAAACTCTTTGGCGTCAGTAATTCTTTTGCCTCAGCTTCTCAAGTAGCTGGGACTACAGGCACCTTCCACAAAGCCTGGTTATTTTTGTTGTTGTTGCTGTTGTTGTTGTTGTTGTTGCTGTAATTGTCATTATTGTTTGGCAGGCCCGGACTGAGTTTAAACCCACCAGCTCCAGTGTATGTGCCTGGCAGCCTAACTGCTGAGCTACAAGTGCCGAGCCAGATGTTGAACATTTTTCATATGCCTATTGGTGATTTCTATATCTTCTTTTGAAAAATGCCTATTTATGTCATTTGCCCACTTTTTTAATGGAGTTACTTGCTTTTTTTCTTGCTGAGTTGTCTGAGTTCTTTGTCCTTTGTCAGATTATGGATATTTTCTCCCATTCTGTAGGTTGCAATTTACCCTTTAATTATTTCCTTCACAATGCAGAAGCTTTTCAGTTTAAGTTTCATGTGTTTATTTTTTTTTTTATTGCATTTGCTTTTGGGGTCTTAGTCATAAATTCTTTACCTACACCAATGTTCAGAAGAATTTTTCCTAGATTTTCTAATAGAATTTTTAGGGTTTCAGGTCTTATATTTGAATTTTTAATTCATCTTGAGTTAATTTTTATATATGGTAAGAGGCAGGGATCCAATTTCATTCTTCTACATAAGGCTATCCAATTGTCCCAGCACTATTTATTGAATAGGGTGTCCTTTCCCCTGGAGGTGGTTTTTAAAATGAGGCCTTAAGTCTGGTCAGGATACAGCTTGATGCCATTTATACATAGGCAAAGGACTTCTGGTATGAAGAACTCAGGATCATGGAGGAATTGAAGGAAGGTCTGGGCAAGGAAGATATGAGATGGGTGAGGCTGGGCCTTCCAGACCATGGTGAAGAGCTTGGATTTTTCAAATATAAGCAGTAGACACTGCAGAATTTTAAGTCTCAGCCAGAATGTCTTAATACAGCCTATAATCTCTGCCTTTTTACCAAATAGGTAAGATGATAGAAGACTACTGGGGGGTATCAAGAAAGATCCTTGGAGATCTGAAATTCTTGGAAAGTCTTAAGACATATGACAAAGACAACATCCCCCCATTGGTCATGAAGCGGATTCGGGAAAGGTTTATCGATCACTCAGACTTCCAGCCTGCTGTCATTAAAAATGTGTCATCTGCCTGTGAGGGCCTGTGCAAATGGGTGAGGGCCATGGAAGTGTATGATCGCGTGGCCAAGGTGGTGGCTCCCAAGCGTGAAAGACTAAAGGAGGCAGAGGGCAAACTGGACATACAGATGCAGAACCTCAACCAGAAACGAGCAGAGCTGAAGCTGGTGGAAGACCGGCTTCAGGCCCTAAATGACGACTTTGAGGAGATGAACATGAAGAAAAAGGCCTTGGAAGAAAATATTGAAATCTGCTCCCAAAAGCTCATCAGGGCAGAGAAACTAATCAGTGGTCTTGGGGGAGAGAAGGACAGATGGACAGAAGCTGCCCGGCAGCTAGGGATCCGCTACACTAATCTGACAGGTGACGTATTACTGTCCTCAGGGACTGTGGCTTACCTGGGTGCCTTTACAGTTGACTATCGGGCCCAGTGCCAAAGCCAGTGGTTGGCCCAATGTAAAAACAAGGTCATCCCCGGATCCAATGACTTCAGTCTCAGCAACACATTAGGGGATCCTGTAAAAATCCGTGCCTGGCAGATTGCTGGGCTTCCCATTGACTCCTTCTCCATTGACAATGGCATCATTGTGTCCAATTCCAGGCGCTGGGCCTTAATGATTGACCCTCAAGGGCAGGCTAATAAATGGATTAAGAATATGGAGAAAGCAAATAAACTCTCTGTCATCAAGTTCTCTGATAGTAACTATGTGAGGACATTGGAAAATGCTCTGCAGTTTGGTACCCCTGTCTTACTTGAAAACATTGGAGAAGAGCTGGATGCGTTCATTGAACCCATCTTGCTCAAGGCAACGTTCAGGCAACAAGGGGTTGAGTATATGAGGCTAGGTGAAAATATTATTGAATACTCCAGGGATTTTAAACTATATATCACAACCCGTTTGAGGAACCCACATTACCTGCCAGAAGTAGCCGTGAAAGTCTGTCTCCTCAACTTCATGATCACCCCATTGGGTCTCCAAGATCAACTTCTCGGCATTGTGGCTGCCAAGGAGAAGCCAGAACTAGAAGAGGTAAAGAACAAGCTGATTGTGGAAAGTGCCAAGAACAAACAGCAGCTAAAGGAAATTGAAGATAAGATCTTGGAGGTCCTCTCCACATCCGAGGGCAACATCCTGGAGAACGAAACTGCCATCAAAATTTTGTCCTCCTCTAAATTGCTATCTGAAGAAATCTCTGAGAAACAAAAAATAGCTTCCATGACAGAAACACAGATTGATGAGACACGGATGGGCTACAAGCCAGTGGCTGTTCACTCTGCCACCATCTTCTTCTGTATCTCTGACCTGGCCAATATTGAGCCAATGTATCAGTACTCCTTGACATGGTTCATCAACCTTTATGTGCTTTCCCTGGCCAATAGCACCAAGAGTGAAGATCTAGATCAGCGTATTGAGTATATCATAGAGCATTTTACCCTGAGCATCTACAATAACGTGTGCCGTTCTCTATTTGAGAAGGACAAGCTTCTTTTCTCTCTCCTCCTGACCACTGGCATCATGAAAGAAAAAAATCAAATTAATGAGGAAGTTTGGTACTTTCTTCTAACTGGAGGTGTTGCACTGGATAACCCCTTCCCCAACCCAGCTCCTGAATGGCTATCCGACAAGGCCTGGTCAGAATTTGTTCGTGCATCTGCATTACCAAACCTGAAAGGGCTGATGGTACATTTGCAACAAAATCTAAGTGAATGGAAGTTCATCTATGACTCAGCCTGGCCCCATGAAGAGCCATTCCCTGGACCTTGGAAGTTCCTTCAAGGACTGGAGAGGCTAGTGGTCCTCAGATGTTTGCGACCTGACAAAATAGTCCCAGCCATACGGGACTTCATTGCTGACTACATGGGAAATGTATACATTGAAGTCCCTACATTTGATCTCCAAGGATCCTACAATGATTCCAGTTGTTGTGCACCATTGATTTTCGTGTTGTCTCCAGGCGCAGATCCAATGGCAGGTAAGGCTAGAAAGTCATAAGAGGAACATAAAAAGCCCAGACACTGTGGATGGAAAGCAATAGCATGTCCCTTATAGCAGGGATCTCAAACTCAGATGGCTTTGAAAGCCAACTGGGTAACAGGGTATGGTGA
This sequence comes from Arctocebus calabarensis, assembly GCA_963573935.1. Taxonomy (NCBI): domain Eukaryota; kingdom Metazoa; phylum Chordata; class Mammalia; order Primates; family Lorisidae; genus Arctocebus; species Arctocebus calabarensis. The sequence goes on along the minus strand of CAUYON010059608.1, from coordinate 9,196 downwards.
AGCAACTGAAGACTTCTTTTCCCTCCTGAAGTGGGCAACTGCTATTCAGCATCACTAATTGAGCCATCTGGGAATGTGAGCCCAGAATTGCCAGGTTATCTGACTTTTCAAGAGAAATTAGAAATGCAGAACTTACCCATGCTTAAATTTTGAGAACTCTTTTAGTTTTTTTTCTAAAGCCTTAAGAAGTCAAGCTCAGGGCCTAGGTTCAGCCTGTAGGCTGCTAGTTTCTACCCTTACCTTGAACCATTTTCTCTAAATATTGCTTCTTTAATTTTTTAATTTTTAATTTTCATAAATAATTAAAAGCCAAAGGTTGTGGTAAACACTTGTACTCTCATCTGCTCTAGAGGTTGGATGGGAGGATGCCTTTGAACCCAGGAATTTGAGGTTGTACTGCACACTGCATTCCAGCCTGAGGAACATAGCAAGACCTTGTCTCTAATTAATTAATTAATACTGCATGTAGTTTTAAAAAATCAAATAAGGCAAAAAGATACAGACTCAACCAGGGGTGATTTTGCCCCTTCTGGGGACATTTGGCAACATTTAGAGACATTTTTATTGTCGCAGCTGGGAGGTGTTACTAGCATCTAGGAGATAGAAGCCAAGGATGCAGCTTGAGATCCTACAGTAAACAGGGCAGCCTCCTACAAGTGCTAGGATTATAGGCTTGAGCCATCAAACCTAGTCTATGTCACACATTTAAATAAATGCATAATTGTGAGCTGTGATGCCATGGCACTCTATCCAGGGTGACAGCTTGAGGCTCTGTCTCAAAAAATAAATAAATAAATAAAATAAATGCATATGAAGACTGTCTGGAAACTATCCACACTTGTATGTCTCTATTTTTCATAGTACGTGGCTGAATACTTTCTGGACAGCCTTCATGTATATACTGTTAAACTTATATGAATTTTTTATTAATTTTTTAATGTAGAGGATATTTATTAATTGATTTTTCAGATTAATTTCTGAGTACAAATGATTAGGTTACATTGTTTGCTTTTGTTAGGTTAAAGTCCAAGTTGTAGAGCAGCGCCTGTGGCTCATTGAGTAGGTCGCTGGCCACATATACCGAAGGTGGTGGGTTCAAACCCAGCCTCAGCTGAACAAAAACACAAAAATAGCCAGGCATTGTTGCGGGAGCCTGTAGTCCCAGCTACTCGGGAGGCTGAGGCAAGAGAATCGCCTGAGGCAAGAGCTAGAGGTTGCTGAGAGCTGTGTGATGCCATGGCACTCTACCAAGAATGACAAAGTGAGACTCTGTCTCTGCAAAAATAGAAAATAAAAAAATAAAGTCCAAGTTGTAGTGAACCCTTCACCTAGGAGATGTGCTATATACACTTACATGTAGAATACTGCATTTTTTTTCCACTTAACAATGTATCCTACAGATCTTTCCCACATTGTACGTATATAACGATCTTATTCTTTTCTAGCTACATGGTATTTCACCATTGGAAGATACTCTACTTTATTTAACTTATCTAGAGGTTGGAGTTGTAATGTCCATGGGAGACATTACATGACTCAAGCTTTGAACTCAAGAGGTGGGGAGCTGGAACTGAGACACTTGTATAGAATTAGGATTCTCAAAAGGCTGTACCTTCATATTAAGAAGGCCAGTTGGGAGTGGTTGGCCTGTAATCCCAGCACTTGAGAGGTTGAGGCAGGTGAATTTTTCCGAGCTGACGAGTTCAAGACCAACCTGAGCAAGAGCAAGACCCCATTTCTAAAAAAAGAAAATAGCCAGGTGCTGTGCCAGGCACCTGTAGTCCCAGCTACCTGGGAGGCTGAGGCAAGAGAATCACTTGAACCCAAGACTTTGAGGTTGCTGTGAGCTAAGATGGCACAGCACTCTACCAAGGGTGACCAAGTAAGAGAGACTCTGTCTCAAAAAAAAATAAAAGTCCAGAGATCTGGCTCATGACTCAAGGAAGCAACATGGAAAATTGTCACTGACCTAGCACCTGGATGAAAGAAACAAACAACTCCCCAGTGAGAAATCAAAACAATAAGTTTATGCCACCTGCAGATGAGAGGTGTGAATTCATAGTACCCTCAGGCTTCATTGTTTGCATATGCAAAATTGTTCTGTTTTAGGACATTCCTAAAAACAAACCTATATGAGACTCTTACAAAATAATACTGTGACCTCACAATAAAGAATACAAACTATGTAAAGAAGTACACCATAATAAGGGGTAGTCAGCATACAAAACAATCAGAATACCCCAAGGGTTGGATTCTGTTACTGGCTGAATTGTGTCCCCCTACAATTCATATGTTAAAGTCCTAATCCCCAGTACTTCAGAACGTATTCAGTCTTTAGAAAGGTGATTAGGTTAAAAAAGTTAAAATGGGGTCATTAGGGTAGGCCATAATCCAATATGACTAGTGTCCTTAGAAGAGATTTAGACATAGACACAGAGGAAGGATCATATGGAAGATACAGGGAGAAGATGGCCATCAGTAAGCCAAGGAGGGAGGACACAGAAGAGACCACCCCTATCAACACATTGATTTCGAATTTCTAGCCTTGAGAATTCTCAAAAAATAAACCTCTGTTTTGGGGTTTTTTTTGCAGTTTTACCTGGGTCTGGATTTGAACCCACCACTTCCAGCATATGGGGCCAGCGCCCTACTCCTTTGAGCCACAGGCACTGCTCAACTTTTTTTTTTTTTTTGTAGGGACAGAGTCTCACTTTATCACCCTGGGTAGAGTGCCGTGGCGTCACACAGCTCACAGCAACCTCCAACTCCTGGGCTTAGGCGACTCTCTTGCCTCAGCCTCCCGAGTAGCTGGAACTATAGCCACCTGCCAGAATGCCCGGTTATTTTTCTGTTTTGCTATTTGCCGAGGCCGGGTTTGAAACTGCCACCTTCAGTATATGTGGCCGGCGCCCTACTCGATGAGTCACAGGCGCCGCCCCCAACTTCTGTTTTTTTAAGCCACCCGGTCTGTGGTACTTTGTTATGGCAGTCCTATCAATATAACAGCGCTTGTGGCTCAGCAAGTAGGGCGCCGGTCCCATATACCGAAGGTCGCGGGTTCAAACCCAGCCTCGGCAAACAGCAAAACAGAAAAATAGCTGGGTGTTATCACAGGTGCCTGTAGTCCTAGCTACTCGGGAGGCTGAGACAAGAGAATCACCTAAGCCCAGGAGTTGGAGGTTGCTGTGAGTTGTGTGACGCCATGGCACTCTAAGGGCGATAAGGTGAGACTTTGTCTCTACAAAAAAAAGATACATTTGTCTGGGCACTTGTAGCTCAGTGGTTAGGGCGCCGGCCACTGTGCACTAGGGCTGGTGGATTTGAACTTAGCCCAGGCCTGCTAAACAAACAATCAAACAAAAAAAGATTCCTTTTAAAAACACATCCAGGTATCAGTAAAGAAAGAAGATAAAAATAGATTAGGTACAGCCAAATAGGGAATCAGTAGGCAGCAAGGTGATATTTTAATCCTATCCTTCCCTTTACATTTATTAGCCCAAATTCTTTGATAGGGAACATTTTTCCATTGTCAGCTCTTAGGTTTACTCTGGGTATAGTTCAAACAGGACAGGCAAAATAGACGTCTGATTCTTTCTCTTTATTTTATTTTATTTTATTTTTTGAGACAGAGCCTCAAGCTGTCACCCTGGAGAAAGTGCTTTGGCATCACAGCTCACAGCAACCTGCAACTCCTGGGCTCAAGCGAGTCTCTTGCCTCTGCCTCCCAAGTAGCTAGGACCACAGGCGCCCGCCACAAAGCCCGGCTATTTTTTGGTTGCAGCCGTCATTGTTGTTTGGCAGCCCAGATTGGCAGCCTGTTGTTTGGCAGCCTGGATTCGAACCCGCCAGCTCAGGTATACATGGCTGGTGCCTTAGCCCGCTGAGCCACAGGCGCCAACCCTCTTTCTCTTTATTTTTATCAGCATTTAGTATATTGAATCGGTGCCATAGTAACCTCTACAGTGAACCATTGAGTTGTTTTTTGTTGTATTTTTTTTTGGGGGGGGGACTATTGTGAATGCATGGATTTTAATACATTGGATACTTCAAATATAGTGAGTTTGCTTCATTGCCATCACTATTCTTTTTTTTTTTTATTCTTTTTATTTTTTTTTGAGATAGAGTCTCACTATGTCACTCTGGGCAGAGTGCCGTGGCGTTACAGCTCACAGCAATCTCCAACTCTTGGGCTTAAGCGATTCTCTTGCCTCAGCCTCCCAAGTAGCTGGGACTACAGGCGCCTGCCACAAGGCCAAGCTATTTTTTGGTTGGAGTGCCATTGTTGTTTGGCAGATCCAGGCTGGATTCGAACCCACCAGCTCTGGTGTATGTGGCTGGCGCACTAGCCACTGAGCCATAGGCACTGAGCCATCACTATTCTTTTAATGCACTGATCAATTTATTTGATCGTGGCCTATGGGAGCACTTTTATGCCTACATCCTTATCACACAACCCCATTAGGTTTTTTTAGTTTTTGTTTTTGTTTGAGACAGAGTCTCACTTTATCACCTTCGGTAGAGTGCCATGGTTTCACACAGCTCACAGCAACCTCCAGCTCCTGGGCTTAGGCGATTCTCTTGCCTCAGCCTCCCGAGTAGCTGGGGCTACAGGAACCCCATTAGATTTTGACAGTTTCTTTGCCTTCTAGAAAAACTGTACATTCCAGTCTCATTTTGTACGTTTTTTGCCCCAGAGCTGGAAACTAACATTTCTCAAAGGAACCCCAGGTCTTACATTAGACAGTGATATTTGGAGATCACAATCCAGATGCTAGAAGTGCTCATAACTTCTGGATGGATCATTGAATGTAGACCTTGCTATCTACTGATTCCCTATTTGTCTATATCTAATCTTTTCTTTTAATCGGTGCTTTGAGTTTTTATCTTGTGTGACTATGCTTTTCATTTCAAGAAGTTTTATTTCATTCCATATCCATATATATTTTATCAGAGTTCTGAATTTTATTATGTTTTACATTCTTTCTTTACTGATGTCTGCATGTGTTTTTTTAAAGATATCTTTTTCAAACACTATATTATTTTGACAGGGCTACCATAACAAAGTATCACAGACTAGGTGGTTTAAAAAAAAATAAGTTTATTTTCATAGAATTCTCAAGGCTAGAAATTTGAAATCAATGTGTCGACAGGGATGGTTTCCACTGCAGCCCCTCTCCTTGGTTACTGCTGGTCCTCTTCTCCCTGTATCTTCATATGATCTTTCCTCTGGTTTTGTGTCAAATCTCTTCTTCTAAGGATGCCAGTTATATTGGATTACAGTCCACCCTAATGATCCCATTTTAACTTTTTAACCTAATTACTTCTCTAAAGACTATCTGTAACTACTCTACCATGACTTTCTTAGGACTTTATTTCATTTTATTTTATTTTATTTTTGAAATAGAGTCTCACTTTTTCACCCTGCATAGAGTGCTATGGTGTCATAGCTCACAGCAATGTCAGACTCTTGGGCTCAAGTGATCCTCCTGCTTCAGCCTCCCAAGTAGCTGGGACTATAAACCCCTGCCACAATGCCCAGCTATTTTTAGAGAGGGGGGGTCTCACTCTTGCTGAGGCTGGTCTCAAACTTGTGAGCTTAAGCAATCCACCCGCCTCAACCTCCCAGAGTGCTAAAATTACAAGCATGAGCCACCACACCCAGCTGGGATTAAGACTTCAACATGTGAATTTTAGGAGGACACAAGATAGCCTATAACAGAATTCAGTTCTTGGGATATTAATTCTGATTCTTTTGTGTGCTGACTAACCCTTTTGGTAATGTAATTTTTATGTAGTTTGTATTCTTTATTGTGAGGTCACAATAAGCAATTTTGTATTATTTTGTGAATCTCATATACTTTTGGTTTTAGGAATGTCCAACAGAAAAACTTTGCATATGCAAACATTGATGCCCAAAGCATATTGTGAATTCATACCCCTCATCTGCAGGTAGCACAAATTTAGTGTTTTGATTTCTCACTGGGGAGTTGTTTATTTCTTTCATCCAGGTCTAGGTCAGTGACAATTTTCCATGTTACTTCCTTGATTCAGAAGCCAGATCTCTGGCCTTTTTATGAAGGTACAGCCTTTTTTTTTTTTTTTTTTTGAGACAGAGCCTCAAGCTGTTGCCCTGGGTAGAGTACCCCGGCATCATAGCTCACAGCAACCTCCAACTTTTGGGTTCAAGTGATTCTGTTGCCTCCGCCTCCCAAACAACTGAGACCACAGGCACCTGCCACAATGCCCAGCTATTTTTTGGTTGCAGCCATCATTTTTGTTTGGCGGGCCCTGGCTGGATTTGAACCTGCCAGTTCAGGTGTATGTGGCTGGCGCCTTAGCCACTTGAGCCACAGGCACAGAGCCTGAAGGTACAGACTTTTGAGAATCCTAACTCTATACAAGTGTCTCAGGCCCTACTCCTCACCTCTTGAGTGCAAAGCTATGTCTCCCACAGACATTACAACTCCAACCTCTAGATAGGTTAAGTAAAGTATAGTATCTTCCAATGGTGAAATACCATGTAGCTACAAAAGAATAAGATCTTTATATATGTATGCTGTGGGGAAGATCTGTAGGATACATTGTTAAGTGAAAAAAAATGCAATATTCTACATGTAAGTGTATATGGCACATCTCCTGGGTGAAGGGTTCAACTACAACTTGGACTTTAACCTAACAAATGCAAACAATGTAACCTAATAATTTGTACTCAGATAGTAATCTGAAAAATAAATAAATATTCTCTACATTAAAAAAGTTAATAAGGCTCAGCACCTGTGGCTTAGCGGTCTAAGGCGCCAGCCACGTACACCTGAGCTGGTGGGTTAGAATCCAGCCCAGGCCTCCAAACAACAATGCCGGCTGCAACCAAAAAATGACTGGGTATTGTGGTGGGCACCTGTAGTCCCAGCTACTTGGGAGGTTGATGCAAGAGAATCCCCTAAGCACAGGAGTTGGAGGTTGCTGTGAACTATGACACTACGGCACTCTACAGAGGGCAACCTAGTGAAACTCTGTCTCAAAAAAAAAAAAATATATATATATATATAATGCTTATGTGTTTAGAGCAAAAGGGAAGTTGACTATAGCTTCATTCATCATCTTACCAAATGTCTAAAGCTTGTGCAGAGAGATGTTTATTTTGTAATTAATATAAACCAATGAGTTTCTTAATCCAAAATTTTAATATAGCTCCTCCTTTTGTGTTGTTGTTGTTGTTACTATGGTCTTCTTCTTTCTTTCTTTTTTCTTTTTTTGAGATAGAGTCTTACTTTGTCACCCTTGGGAGAGTACGAGGGCATCTTACCTCACAGCAACCTCAAACTCTTGGGCTCAAGAGATTCTCTTGTCTCAGCTCCCAAGTAGCTGGGACTACAGTCACCCACCACAATGCCCAGCTATTTTTAGATATGGGGGTCTCGCTCTGGCTCAGGCTGGTCTCAAACCTGTGAGTTTGGGCAATCCACTTGTGTCAGCCTCCCAAGTGCTAGGATTACAGGCATGAGCCACAGTGCGTGGCCTGTTCTTCTTTTTCTTCTTCTTTTTTTAATTTATTTTACAGTAATATGGGGTTTATACTCATACATAGATGTAATATACAGGGTGGACACAAATTTTGTGTGCAATTTAAAATAGTTGTCTAAATTAAATTGGACACAAAATTTATGGCTGCCTGGTATACAAAAGTGTAAGAATTTATCTTTTTTTTTATTAAATCATAAACACATAGATCATGTATACATTAATGCATTTATGGGGTACAATGTGCTGATTTCATATAGAATTAGGAATGTTTACATCACACTGGTTAATATATACCTCATCTTGTTTACTTAATTATTGTGTTAAGGCATTTATACTCTATAAATAGATCCGATATGTACCCTTGCATTATGCACATAGGTGTGATCCCACCATTCACCCTCCTTCGATGTGATCTCCTCCCTCCCCTCCTTAAAGTTGGGCCATAGTTGTGATCTGTTCTTCATGTAAAAGTATGAGTGATTGTAAATTGGTTTCATAATAGTACTGAGTACATTGGATATTTTTTCAAAAGCCACCTTTCTTTCTGGTCTCAGGGTTGCTGAAGTTTGCTGATGATCTTGGTATGGGAGGCACTAGAACACAGACCATATCCCTTGGCCAAGGACAAGGCCCTATTGCTGCCAAAATGATCGATAATGCCATCAAAGATGGGACCTGGGTGGTCTTACAGAACTGCCATCTGGCCACCAGCTGGATGCCTGCACTGGAGAAGATTTGTGAGGAAGTGATTATTCCTGAGAACACCAATGTCAAATTCAGGTGAGGTGCTACCCCACCACTGCCTGTCTCTGAGACTCCACTTGCAGATGTCATGCTGGGGGCTGCAAATGCAAAGATTAACAAACAAACATAGTAATGTCCCCAAGAAACTCTCAGTCTAGAAGAAGGTAGCCCATAGATCAGTGGTTCTCAACCTTACTAATTGCCGCGTGGTTACAAATGGAAAAAAGGGATCGTGACCCACAGGTTCAGAACTGATGCCATAGATGAATTGCACTGATACCAGGTAATGCCTGTGTACTCGCTATTTGAAGAACCACAGAGCACCAAGAAAAAAGATGGGGGAGTTGGGGAAGGCCTGGAGACTTAACAATCTCCTGGATTTTGAAAGATGAATAAGAGTTTGTCAGGAAGGATATTCTAGATAGAAGGCAGCATTTGTAAAAGAAAGAGGCACAGTAAGTAGTCATTCTATGATTTGGGGGTTGTATGCTGTGAGTTGTTAGACAAAGTAATAGGAGATATATCTGGGAAGGTAGATTAAATGTCAGCAAGTCTAACTTTTAAAAATTAATATTTGCCTAAAAAAAAATCTCATCTGATTTAGGTGCCATTTGTCCTGCCTCTATCCTACATTTCTTGTGCTCCATGGAATTTTACTTTTTTTTTTTTTTTTTTTGAGACAGAGCCTCAAGCTATCACCCTGGATAGAGTGCTGTAGCATCACAGCTCACAGCAACCTCCAATTCCTGGGCTCAAGTGAGTCTCTTGCCTCTACCTCCCAAGTAGCTGGGACTACAGGCACCCGCCACAACACCCGGCCATTTTTTGGTTGCAGCCGTCATTGTTCTTTGACGGCCTGGGCTGGATTCGAACCCGCCAGCTTAGGTGTACGTGGCTGGTGCCTTAGCCCTTTGAGCCACAAGCTCTG
>CAUYON010059605.1:0-14654 GCA_963573935.1 Arctocebus calabarensis | reverse complement strand
TAAGGTGGGACTATAGAGTAGGAAGTCATTGATATATAGAACTAAGGTTGAAGGAGAGGGATTATAGGATTGGACGTCTCAGAATGTTTGGCTAAATAAGTGGAGGCTGTCACAAAATCCCTGGGGGAATACAGTTAAAGTAAGTTGGAAAGAAGTTTGAGAAGTAGGGTCAGTCTATGTGAAAGTAAATAGGTTTTGGCAATCAGGGTGTAGTTTGAGAAGAATTGGAGAGTAGGAGGCAATTGAGGGAGTTTAGTAAACCTTACTATTTACTTGTTCTGGTGGAATGGGTCAGGATGATGAGTTTTTGATGGCTTGGGAAAGGACGAGGCAGAGTGAGGCAGAAGGAGATGGGTCAGCATGTATGAATTTAAAATTAAAAGTGAGGGTGGTACCTAATTTGGAAAGTATGTTACCTCCCAGAAAGGGAACTGGACAGGAAGGCAATATTAAAAAGGAATGTATAAACGAGAAATTGCCAATTATGTAGTGTAAAAAAGGAGTTTGATGTGGATGGTGGGAACAACCTTCTACCCTAACAATAGAGAATGGGCTACATGGAGGTAGGACCACTGACCTTTTTTTAAAAGCTGAAAAGTTCGTTTTTGTGTTTAAAAGAAAGGCGATCATTTTTATCTGTCACTTTCAAGGATACCCTAGGCTGTGCAGAGATGATCTTCATTGGGTGAGAGAAGCTAGGTCTCATCAGTCTTGAGAAAAGGCAAGCTTTAACAAGTCTGCCAGAGGTGCCAGGGGGTGGCTGGTCCCATGTCCTCTCTGGGCCAAGGGGCAGTCATCCTTGCAATGGCTCCCTTTGTAGAGAAGGTGTGGCCCTGGCGGGGGGCCTAGGATTGGGGCATCATCGTACTCAGTGGATTCTTCACTGCATTTGTAGCATGGTCCAAATGTCTGGGTTATGAAGTGGCCTTTGGCTCCTGAGTTAGGCAGGTTAGAAATGATGACTTTAGTGACATTATAATGCTAATCTTAGAGGCTGTGTCTAAGATCATGGCCTGGGTATCAGGAGTCCATGCTCTAAGCGCTTCAGCTTAAGTTTGATGTCAGGGTAACTTTGGTTAAAGAAATAAGTTATGAGAACGTTTTTCCCATCTATTGCGTCAGGATCTAAATTAGTATATTTAACAAAAGCCTTGTAAGGCATTGGAGGAAAGCTGAAGAATTTTTTAGACTTATTTTGTATGTAACTTTCCTTAAATTATCATAATTGATAGCCTTTTTGGCAGAAGCTTTAAGTCCATAAAGAATGCAGGTAATAAAAATTCTCTTCCCACATTGTTATAATAATTTAATTTAGTTGGGAGTTAAGACTATGGTGTTACCTGTAGGATGCTCATTGTTTGACATATGAAATTGATCTGCTGCCTCTTTCGCTCTCTCCCATCCTTGTTTGCTCTCGTCAGAGGTTAGGGTATTAGTTAAAATAATAAAAACATTATGTTAGGTAAGGTGATAGGATATAGGAATAAATTGAAACTTTTGAATGAAATGAGAAGGATTAGAAGTAAAGGAACTTAGCTTAACTTTAAGGTGTGTGAGTTTAGCTATGGGAAAGAAGTAAATAGAATTTGCATCATTGATTTCAGTTACTTGGCAGAGCAGGGTAGGAATTGAGAGGGAGCTAAAAGTTCCTCTAATTCTGGAGAGTGATGGGAATGGAATCGGGCAAGGGGACCAGAGGGAATTGAAGGATTATTATATGGAGGAGCTGGAGGAAGAAGGGTGTAAAGAGGTCCGGAAGTGTTTCTTGGAGCAGCTGGAGGTGGAATGAAACACAACAGGAAGAACTCTGAGGGTCAGTTGGGGGGAGGAGTTAGGAGAGGAGTTTAGATTGGTTGCTGGGAAAGTAGGAGGGACAGAGGGTGCAGGCGATTGTGTGGTTGAGGGAGGAGGTGAACATGGCGGGGAGGTTTGAACAGGTTTTGTTTAGAGAGATAGAGACTTGAAAGAATTTTTTGTTACAAGAATTTTGGAATTACCTGAACATCAATTAGGCTTGGTTGTAGGATAGGAGAAGCTCTGAACGTAGGGGACCTTGCTCTGTTTGCCAAGGTACTCACAATAGTTATATAAGTTTTGGATTAAAGAACATTTAAATGGGCTCGGCGCCTCTGGCTCAATGGGCTAAGGCACCAGCCACGTACACCTGAGCTGGTGGGTTCGAATCCAGCCCCAGGACCTGCCAAACAACAATGACGGCTGCAACCAAAAAATGGCCGGGCGTTGTGGCGGGCGCCTGTAGTCCCAGATACTTGGGAGGCGGAGGCAAGAGACTCGCTTGAGCCCAGGAATTGGAGGTTGCTGTGAGCTGTGATGCCATGGCACTCTGTCCAGGGTGATAGCTTGAGGCTCTGTCTCAAAAAAAAAAAAAAAAAAGAAGAAGAAAACAAAGAACATTTAAATGAACTATAGCTTGGTTAGATACTTTGGTTATTTAGTTTGTAAAGTGGACAGACCTGGGCAGAGATTTTAATTAATTTTTTTTTTTTTTTGGTTTTAAGTCTAATCTTAATTCTACCAGGTGGTGTAATAAGCACCCTAAGGGGGAATTAGGTGGGATAGAATAGCCTGCACCCATGGCGATTCAATGCAGAAATAAAGCATGAGTGCAATCACGCGAGGACCAGGACAAAGGGGGGACGTCTCCCCTTCTTTGCTGTGGCTGAGAAAATGAGGACACAGTTTAGGATAGCCATCACTATACCTAAAGGGTGTCCGACCCTGGGGCCGAGGAGAGCTTGAGACCTGGTGCCAGGAATTTTCATGCGATGCGTGGAAGCACTGAGCTAGGCCATGCAAGGTTAAGGGGAATAGGGAACTCAAGCCTCGGGAAATGGGTGAATTGACAGGAATGTGAGCAACTTAGCCCACGATTTAGGAAAACTCGCTCCTATAGGGGTACTTACCGAGTTCAATGAGGTTGGTGTTGAGTGCTGGTTATGGCCTCCTTGGCGGATGGACATAATCCGATAATGGTGGTGAATGCTGGGAGTGGGAGGAGATAGGGAGAGTCTCCAGGAGCTAAAACCACGTAGAAGGGGTGGAAGCTACCTTTGGGGACTCTCCCTAATAGATCCTGCTTCTGACACCAGATGAAACGGGAGCACTTGACAGGCAGAAACCTCACAGAACACTAAGGCTTGTACGAAAGGTCTGTATTGGTGGGGGTGCTGCAGAGCAGCATTGAGGAGGAGAGTAGAGAGAGGGAGAGAGATGGGGGAAGAGAGGAGAGGAGAGAGAGAGAGGGAGAGAGAGAGAGAAAGGGAAAGAGGGGAGGGGAGAGAAGGTAGAGAGAGGAAGGGGGAGAGAGAAAGAGAGAGACACATAGGACACACAGGGGGAGAGGGGGCAGAGAGAGAAAAGTGAGAGAACAAAAGACAAGTGCACCTTATATAGGTTCGGTTAGGGGAGGTGAAGGGATGGTAGAATAGCCAATGAGGAGTTACTGTTCTGGTGGGAAGAGCTGTAGGGGGCGGGCCATAAGTTTGAGCTTTTTAGTGGATCATTGGGATAGGGAGATGAAGTTTTGCATTTATTTAACACCAGCTATTTTTAGAGATGGGGGTCTTACTCTAGCTCAGGCGGGTCTCGAACTCCTGAGCTCAGGCAATCCACCCACCTTGGCCTGCCAGAGTGCTAGGGTTACAGGTGTGAGCTGTATACATCATGCTTAATCCAACAATCCAGATGAAACTGCTAAAACACACCCAAGATCACACTACCAGAAAGGGGCACGGATGTCCCAGCCACATGACACCACCCCCCATGTGTTTCTGCACATGTGCCAAAAGAGGGCTGGTTGAAGGAATCTGAGCTCACGTGATTTATTTCTAAAAATCTTTCTCCGGCTGGGTGCCTGTGGCTCAACGGGCTAAGGTGCCAGCCACATACTCCTGAGCTGGCGGATTCTAATCCAGGCCGGGCCGCCAAACAACAATGAGGGCTGCAACCAAAAAATGGCTAGGCATTGTGGCCAGGGTGCCTGTAGTCCCAGCTACTTGGGATGTGGAAGCAGGAGAATCGCTTGAGCCCAAGAGTTGGAGGTTGCTGTGAGCTGTGATGCCACAGCACTCTACCCAGGGCAATAGCTTGAGTTTCAAAAAAAAAAAGATAATTTAAAAATCTTCCTCAGACACAATAATTGATCAGTTGAATGATGAACTTAAAAGAGAGACTTGCAAGTGAGAGTCTGTTCATAATACTTTTAACAAAATCTGAAAATCCAGCAGCTTCACTTGTCTACCAGCTATGGTCTACTTTATTTTGTTTTATTTTCTCTTTGGTCGTCCAGGGTAGAGTGCCATAGCACTTAACCTTAAACTCCTGCCTTATGAGGGATCCTCATGCCTCAAGCTTCCCAAGTAGCTGGGACTATAAGGCAACTGCCACAATGCCTGGCTAGTTTTTCTATTTTTAGTAGACATGGGATCTCGCTCTTGCTCAGGTTGGTCTCGAACTTCTGAGTTCAGGCAATCCACCTGCCTTAGTCGCCCAGAGTGGTAGGATTACAGGTGTGAGCCATGGCACCTGGCCCATGGTCCACTTCAGACATTAAAGAATCTGAGGTGCTGTTGTGATTTTTTTTTTTTTTTTTTTTTTTTTGCAGTTTTTGGCTGGGGCTGGGTTTGAACCCATCACCTCCAGCATATGGAACTGGAGCCCTACTCCTTTGAGCCACAGGCACTGCCCATGTGATTTTTGTTGTTAACAATTTCTTTCTCATTTGTCTTGAGGTCTGTCTAGAGCAGTGGTTCTCAACCTTCCTAATACCATGATGTATTTTCATTGTTAAAAAGGGGTCGCGACCCATAGGTTGCCAACCGCTGGTCTAGAGTGACCAAAAGCCAAGATAGTCACTCTCTGAGGGGCAGTTTGAGGTCCTGAAGGAGAGTTGAGGGGAACGAGCCAGAGCCCCCATAACCTGTGGGGAGTATGCTTTTATTAATGCCTGTGGGCATTATCCCTTAACACATGGAGATGAGGAAGTGGGTTACACTGCAAACCAGCACACAGGGAGGGGAAGTTTAACTAGGCCCAGAGGACAGGCTGTAAGTGCGTTTCTAACAACTGTCAGGCCTAAAAATGGGTCTGGAGGCAGCAACTATACATTGAACATGCTGATGACAGGCGTCCTTGTGGTTGAGTATTGTCACAGGAAGTTCTATGCACCCCTGAATTTACTTCCTCTGATTATAGCTGTTTCACAGCCAAATTTCTGTTGCCCCCTGGTAGAGCGCTTTGGTGTCCATCTCTGCTGGCTTTTGGTCAGTGTAGTGGAAGATCTATGTTCAGTTTTCCCTTATCTGTCCCCTTCGTCATATTGGCTGAAAATTACCATTATCCATAGGATCTTGCCAGAGCCCTGGCAAGTCTGAAGTGAAACTGAAAAGGGAGCCTCAGTCTGCTCCTGAGCTACCCACAAGGATGTTTCAGCTTGTCCATAAACAGAAATAAATACGTTGGCACGGATTAGCTAACTATTACAAGGGAACGTAATATAGTTGCTGAGATTATGTCGCAGGATTGAAATGTGGTGCATAAAGACTTCCTAAGTGGCATCTGAAACCTATGACTATGTCACTAGTGACGAGTACAGATATCATAGAATACTTCTAGTTGTAGACATCCCAGCTCAGTAAGCCAGACGCTTGGGAACGTTAGCAACTGGGTTCTAATGCAGTAAAAATATCTCTATTATTACACCAAACTGCCAAATTAAATTTTTTTTTTTTTAAAGACAGAGTCTCACTCTGTTGCCCTACACCAGAGTGCTGTGGCATCGTAGCTCACAGCAACCTCAAACTCTTGGGCTCATGTGATTTTCTTGCCTCAGTCTCCTGAGTAGCTGGAACTATAGGCACCTACCACCATGCCCAGTTAAATTTTCTATTTTTAGGAGAGACTGCGTCTCATTCTTGCTTAAGTTGGTCTCAAACTCCTGAGCTCAAGCAATCCACCTGCCTTACCTCCCAAAGTGCTAGGATTACAGTCTTGAGCCACCATACCCCGCCCAAATTAAATATTTTGGAGGTAAAAAATAATAAGCAGATTCCTGAGATTGTTCTTATAATCAATTCATAATCTTGGTATTATTTTTCACTAACATTCCTCCCATTCTTTTTAAATGAAAACAGTAAAAAAAACCTGAGGACTAATGGCTTGGTGCCTGTAGCACAGTGGTTATGGTGCCAGCCACATACACCGAGGGTGGCAGGTTCAAACCCGACCCAGGCCAGCGAAACAACTGCAACAAAAAAATAGCTGGGTGTAGTGGTGCTCGCCTGTAGCCCCAGCTATTTGGGAGGCTGAGACAAGAGAATTGCTTAAGCCCAAGAGTGTGAGGTTGCTGTGAAATACCAAGGGTGTTTACCAAGGGTGAAATAGTGAGACTCTGTCTCAAAACAAAAACAAAAACTGAAGACTAAAAAAGAAAAGAAAACCCCCAGTGATAAAGACATTTTATTTCCACTTTATGTCTATTAGTAATATTTTAAAAAGAAAGAGAAAATAATAACAGACCCCTGGTACATGAGAGCAGAAACTTTATATCCAGTGTTGCTTTCTTTTAGCCAAACCCTAAGCCACAGAGCAATGAGTCAGAAGGTCACATCCAAGGCACCACACTTGCAATTCATTTATTAGCAGCTCATCCTTAGTCACCCCATAGCTTTTAGAAGAGTAGTGTCATCGGAGTGGATGTGGGTAGTTACATCCCTTAAAGCCAACAACATTTAACTTGGTAACAGTTACATTTTATTCTTGGACTAGGAAGTAGTTATAGTGACAAGGTACAAAAAAATAATAAGCATGCAGCCCTTTATTTTATTTTTAGTTTTGCAAAGTCTCTGCTTATAGTTTTGTATATTACATGACTGTGTTATACAAATACATTTATTTACAAAAACACTCTAGCTGTGCAAACTTGTGGCTTTTTAAAAATGTATGGAGAGTCAGTCTCCTTTCTGCCCATCCCAATATATACTTTTAAAGCATGCATAGAAATTAACTTTGGTGTGGGAAAACTACCCTATGTGCTGTCACATACAGTATTTTAATGTCTATTTGTATTTATATATTTACAAAGTGTATCAGTTTACAGAACCGTACAGAAGTGTACATTTTAAAATCCACAATGCAAGAACATGGGTTACCAGGTCTCAGAAAACAAAAGAGGGGTTAGATACTGCAAAGAAAACAACTTGAGAACCTTGATATGTTTAAAAAAAAGAAAGAAAGAAGGAAAGGAAGGAAGAAAAATAAAGCAAGCAAAGAAAATAAGCTTGCTTGGGCTAGCAAATTATTATACATACTTTTCATGGCAGTGCAATAGATTTGATAAAATTGCCTTCTACACACGCCCCCTGTTGCTTTGTGTAGAAGTTCATTGGCTTATAGTCTAGCACACTACTTTCAAATGTACAATGCTATAGTATCAAAATGTTTTGGCAAAAAAGATCTTGAAAGAAACCATGAAGTTTTGACAAAAATAGAAATCTGTAATAAATCTAAATAACACTAAAATAAAAGGAAATATTATAGTATCTGTTTTACAATTTGTATAGTCACACTTGTGTATTTCTCTGTTCACTTCTAGTCTCCGTAATGAAAAATATTTTTATACAAAACATACTAAAGTTCTGGAATCGTACATGTTTTACATGCTTAATACAATTCTCCTGTCTCCCACACACCTGTCTCTCTCTCACCACACTCTCTTTTTGTAACACATGCTTACTGCGCTTTAATAGATATTGGATAGAGACAGTAAACACTATGTGGTTACAACAGCAACAAGGTAAAAAAATAAAACAAACAAGTTTGACTTCAATCCAGTATTTAGCACATACTTAGCATTAAGCCTCACACAACACGGTAATATGTTACATTCTCTTGTGAAAACAGTTGTTGCAGGCTGCTAAAACATTTTTTTTTTTTCCTTTTAAGGTAACTCCAACTTGTGCCTAATAGGATTTGGCCTTTAAGAGGTTTCCTTTGCAGTGGGCGGGGTGGCTTTGCTTGAACTTCCATTCTGTGCCTTGTAGCTGGTGAGGCTAGGAGTGTGGATGGTTCTGACGCCCTTGGCACCTTGGTTCAGGGAGGTGGGGGAGGCGGGGGAGGGAGGGGAAGAGGAGGAAGGAGGGGCTGCTCGGCCATTCTGAGTCTGCAGTGAGCATGAAAGGTGATGACCTTTACCTGTGTGAGTGGGGCTCTGAAACTTTAAGGAGCCATTAGAGACAGAAGGGATGAGGGAGGCGGAGTGAGCGGGTCGTCCTGTTTGGGAGCTGAGAGGGTTAGAAGGAATTGACGGTTTAGTAGCAGGTGGATTAAGGAGGTAAGGGCTGTCACCAGCAGAAGAGGGCAGAGAGCTGCTTTTCCCAGAGCTGGGAGAAAGGGCTGGAATCTTAGAAGCAGGTAAGGAGGGGGAAGTAGGTTTATATTCCCCACCAGCTTTCTTAGCACTTCCATTAGCCTGCAAACAAAGATGGTGGGAGACAGTTCGTCAGAAAGCTGGTAACATGATCGACCCACAGGGCCTGGCAACACAGCCCTCCTGAGAATAATTAAATAAAAGAAAAACCACAAAACAGTTCAAGGCCTGAGCTAAGTCTTGTGCTGTACTGCAGCGGTCCCCAATCTTTTTTTGGCACTGGGGACTGGTTTCACAGAAGACCATTTTTTCCATGGATAGAGGTGGGACGGGGAGCGGCTGTAAATGCAGATAAAGTTTCGCTTGCTCACCCGTCACTCACCCCCTGCTGTGCAACCTGGTTTCTAACAGGCCATGTACTGGTCCACAGCCCAGGGTTTGGGGACCGCAGCCGTACTGAACCCAGTAGAAACCCCCCACCTCCATAGCAAAGGATAGAACAAGAGAAAAGGAATAAGTTATTCACGAGAAGAGTTGCATCATTCTAACTATCATTTTCCGAGCATCAGGAAGGTTACTGGGGGGAGAGCCCGGCATAGTGATGGAGAATTAATGTGCTCTAATGTAACATGGTCAACACAGATGTTAGTACTGGTGGCATTCAGGGCAGTTCAACAACAGGTTGGTTGGTCTCTTTCCCAAGGTGTTTGGATAAAGCACTACAGTCACCAAAGAAAAGTCAACTGGCCTGGCACCGTGCGTTAACAGTTAAAATTTGGAGTCACAAAGTAAAAGATGTTTTATTGCAAACATGCAAAAGCGTGGTGAGACGTTTAACAAAGGTTTTTAGGACTTTCTTCATGCCCCCAGATCCAGGATGGCCACGTTAACCAAACGTATCTTACAAAAACAAAACAAAACACACACGACATTTGGCATAAACCGAGTCAGTGACTTGTTTCTTAACCGAAATAGTGTCCATCCAAAATTGGGTTTAAGGTAAAACTACCTGACGATATTGGCGGGGATCCTGAAGTTTGGATGGCTTGCCGGCTTTGTCCAGGCTTCCGGGTCTGTTCTTGGTGCTCATGGGGACCGGCATCCTGCTTGTCTGCGGGGTCCCACTGGAGCCCTGCGGGAAGGACCAGGGAGAAGGGAAAGAGGAGGAGAATGTGTGAGTGGGTGATTCCCCCAGGCTGCCCTACTGTGCGCAGAGAAGCTCGGGGTGAGAAGCCACAGCTCTACATGCAGAACAGAGCTAGGAGACACCAACTGGGGTTAATCGGAAGAATCAAACAGAATCAAACTGCTCACTACTGATCAAACGGCTTTTAATGTGAGTGTCAGAGCAATCATCTCCATAGCATCCTTGCGTTGACCCAACACCGATCAGCCACAGAGGTAAACCACAGAATCACTGAGCAGTTAGGCATCGAGTGGTTGTTTTGAAGGTGTAAGGGACAGAGGATGAGGAGAGGGTATCACACACCACCTCAAAGAAAGCGATTAAATCACAAGACACCTTTTGCTAATGGTGATTATGCAGATTTAAGAAAGCAGCTGGCTTGGTTGTTGTTGTTTTTATTATTATTTTTCCACCAGACCAAGATACCTTACGTGAAGCTGCAGCTATTGACGTGGGGGGCCCTAGAGAAGTGGGGGCTTCGTCCGGAACTAGTAAGGGTCGGGATGGTGGCTCTTGGGCTACGAGGGAGGAGCTTGCAACGGAATCTCTGTCGGAGGAACACGAGGTCTCAACTAGGGCTTTGGGGCTCATCTCGCTGATGGTATTTTCCAGCTGTTTAATGGTCTGCTCCAGACTGTCCAGTGTTCTGTAGGTATTTTTTCTAATTTCGTCGGTTCTGGAACTCTGAGCTGTGCCCTCGAGCCCAGGCTGCCCGTCTCTCCTTGCCACCCCTTCGGGCTGAGACCGAGCGATTTCGAAGCGCCGGGCCTCCTTGTGCTGCTTCACGGCCCCATCCTCTTCCTCCTCCTCGTAGACCACCACCTGCAGCGTCTTCTTCCCTGTTTTGGTTCCTGTGCGAATGGCTTGAGTGAGGGCTGCGAGTTGCTTTTTAGGGAATCTGAATTTAAACTTTTTCTTGGGGCTTTCAAGCTGGTCCTCGGCCACGTCGTCGGCTTTGCTTTCGGGACTGGGAGGATCGGCCTGGCTGAACTTGCCCAGGTCGGTTTTACTCATCTCCTGCCTTCCCGGGCTTTGGGGCTCGGCCATCAGGGAGTGTGGCTGCAACTTTGTTTCCACCTGTTCTCCTGTTCTAAGACTGTCCGAGGGAACCTTCTTATAAGACGTGCGGGGAGTGTGATTCTGTGCCCCAGGGTCACCATTTTCCTCCTCTTCTTCCTCGTCTATCTTTTCCTCTGTCATCATTTTCTCTAGTTCCTCATCACATTCCTCGAATATGGTAGAAAGTCTCTTATAGGCAGACCGGATGTCCATGGGCTCGTCGAAAATGATGATCACCGGCTTCTTGTCTAAGCACACGACTGGCTCTTCGTTTTCAGACTCTTCTTGCTGGGAGGTCCTCTCTTTTTTTGCATCAATATTTACCGTCTGTACATCCCCTCCCTTTTGGCTCACTATATCCTGAACCTCCCCGCTGGAGAGAACTTGGACAGCCGTTTTGGTAATCATGAAGGCAATGTTGTCGGCGGCTGCACTTTCTTCAGTGGGAGAACTTGGACTTGATTCTCCGTCCTCACTAGGGCTCACGTTAGCTTGCCTAGCCCCCTTGGGTCTCAGAATCACTTGGCTCAAATCTGTCACGGGACCCGCGTGAACTTGTGTGTTGGTGTCACCACTGACATCATGAACAGTGAACTCCGTCACTCTAGCGGGAGAGGGGACGTGACACTGGTCTGTTTCCTCGTGTCCTTGGAGGTCTGTTTCTTTTGTCCTTCCATAATTCAACTTCTGATTCTCAGTGCTGGGTAGAGGGTACTGCAGTCCTGAGACTTTAGGCCCTTGGTTCATCTCATCTCCCATGGGACTGATGCCAGAGAGGCTGAAATTGACCGTAGGCACATTTTTCTGGGAATAGTTTCTACTGTCTCTGAGTAAACTCATACTGGATACGGAATCTTCCTTCATTAAGGTGTCGGCTTTATATTCTAATATTCTCGATGCATCAGAAATACTACTTTCCATTCTTCTTTCCCATTTAGTAGGGTCACTAGATCTGAGAGCCCCTGTGGTAACCTGAGGAGGAGAATGGAAGGAAACCACACACATTCAATCAGAAATGGATTTTGCAGAGGAAGCTGATTAATTTGTGCGGTATCGGCCTGAACACAGATGGGTTGAACTCACCTTGCGGGATTCCATTTGGGGGCCATTTGCATATTCAACATCAGATTGCCGTACATCTTCGTGGAAAAATTCCAAATTCTGGTAGAACAGTGTACATGTTACTCCACAAACCACATCCCCCACCCCCAAAGTGGGCTATCACTAAATTGTGCCTTTAATTAACATTTCCAAGACATGCGGAACAAACACATCTGGGACACACAATTCAAAGCCTATAACTGTTTACCTTGGATTGCTTTGTTCTCCAACTTCCAAAAATGCCCTGTGTTTGCACAAGATGAAAATCTCAATTAGCAAAATATTTCAAGTGTTTCCAATTTGGTGGTAGGGGGGAGCAGTTAAGGGAATAAAGGGGCAGATTCTGTGTCAGCACAGTTCATTTTTCAACAT
Source organism: Arctocebus calabarensis (assembly GCA_963573935.1). Lineage (NCBI taxonomy): Eukaryota > Metazoa > Chordata > Mammalia > Primates > Lorisidae > Arctocebus > Arctocebus calabarensis. The sequence continues at coordinate 2,550 of CAUYON010059605.1, read as the reverse complement.
GTGAGCTGAGCAGAATCTAAAACCACAAAGCACCATGGATGGGCCAGCAGAAGGTTTTGATTCTAATCCAGACCTGCCCCTTACACTGTGTTACTTTAGGGTAAGTCATTTCACTTCTTTGGGCCTCGGTTTTCAACTACTAAACCAGGAGATTTTTAGTTTTTCTTACAGCTAGTTATTTCAGTCTCACTTTGGCTTCTTTTCTGGAAATTGTCCTCTAAGAGTATCTGCATTGGTTGTTGGGTATGGGACTGTGGCGTGGAAAACACATTATTTTCCCTTGGTCAAATGATGTATCAAAAGCATCCTTGCAGTGTGTACTGCAAGCATGAAGTAAGTGTCAAAATAGCCATCGCAAGCAAATCTAAAATTTTGGTGACAATGCTGTCACCGTATAACCTAACCATTGACAAAGCAAATATTCGAGCCTAAAACAGTGACTGTGACATCATGATTCTGTGCCTTCTCTGTATTTTCAGAGGCAGAATGAAGATACACCAAGATTCAGGACTGAAGGACCCCAAAATGAGGACCCAGGTATTTAAAGTGGTTCACCTGCAAGTGTGGCCTTTCCCAGCATGGGTGGATCAGCCCCAGTTCTAACACTAGCCATGCTTTGCCCATTCTAGCACATGCTGCCCGCCCTTCTTGTTTTAGAAGCCCAAGAGGGAGAAGTGACTGATTGCAATAGGATAGAACAATTCCCATGAAGGCTGCTTGGTCAAAGCAATGATGGCATAAAGCACAATAACCTAGGCTGAGCCAAAGTCAACTCACAGCAATGCTACTACTCTAGTTAAACTGGAATGAGTATGGCTGGGTGCGGTGGCTCATGCCTGTAATTCTAGCACTTTGGGAGGCCAAGGTGGGTGGATTGCTGAGCTCAGGAGTTCAAGACCAGCAAGAGTGAGACCTTGTCTTGAGTAAAAATAGAAAAACTAGCTGGGCATAGTGGCACATGCCTGTAGTCCCAGGTACTTGGGAGAGTGAGGCAAGAGGATTGCTCAAGTCCAGGAGTTTGAGGTTGATGAGAGCTATGATGACACTATGGCACTCTACCCAGGGTGACAGAGTGAGACTCTGTTTAAAACAAAGAGAGAATGAGTGTTTATTTGCACTCAAGGAAAATATCACACAAAATCAGCGTTGATCACGTGGAAATACTGAGCAAGTTACGAGGTCCATTAGCCACCAAATACCTCCTTTTTATCTTCTCATTGCTCGTCAACCCACTAGACAAGTGCAATGGTTCGGCTGCATTGACCCACATAATTTCTGTTGTGGAATTTTAAATTTAAAATAGAAAACGATTAGTACATTGAAGAAAAATGAAGGAGGTTTCAGCCTAAGGTGTCAACTCCAAACATGGAGTTAGCTGGGTAGGACCCGGGTGGGAATTAGCCCTCTCCCTCAAAGAAGGAATTGGCAGGTGACTTAAAGGAGACACACGCCAGACTGTTGTTCTGCTGGTTCATTTACTGGGGGTTAGGGCTGGTGTCTGTTCCGGTTGTTCAGGGCCTGTGCCATTCAATCCTTAAATATTTCAAATGTCCCCCTGCAATTAATGTATTTTAAAACTGATCAAGACCAATATCTTTTTTAGCAGTGGGCTAGAAAGAATGAATTGTAGCAAAGCAAGTGCATGAACTTGCTCACAATCATCAAGTAAACTCACAATGATTTCTTAAATCTTAGAATCAGATGGTCAAGACTCTGTAGGAAAGGTAATTAAGCCTCTTTAAGATCTGTTAATAAGCTCTGAGATTTGAATTGTTTCGACAAGCAGAGAAGCACACTTACTAGACAATAAACAAAAATGAGAGACAGGAAAATTGCACAAAAGTCAAGCGTTAGGTTAGAGCTTCATGACAGAAGAAAAATGTTTAAGAGATAAGATTTTAATAACTTATGGTTATTATGAAGTAGGTCAATCTACTGAGTATTCAGAATAAATGCCTGCAACTAAACCTGCTTATTATCTAATGGACCCACAATTGAGATAAATTAAATCCATGGAATATAGATTTCTAATGTGAGGGCAAGAAATCTCATCTAATTTTCTAGCCAATTAGAAAAATTCATCAATGATTGCCTTCAGAGAGATCTTCGAGAAATTCCAAGTTGATAAAGTCAGTGTTCTAGACAGAAATGGTCACATTGGCCCCCATATGCCAGGCCAGGTCTTCCATAAACTCATTTAATAGCCCCCCTTTTTTTTTTGGTTGCAGCCATCATTGTTGTTTGGCGGGCCCGGGCTGGATTCGAACCCACCAGCTGAGGTGTATGTGGCTGGTGCCTTAGCTGCATAAAGTCATCTAAATAAGGTCACGTAAGCAAATTCCACATATTGAATCAACAATACATTTCTGATGTGATTTCATGGGTTGGGTTCAATTCAAATTAGAAGGTTTTTTTCATGAGGAAGGTTTATCAATAATCATCTAACAGTTTTCTGTTGGTATAGGGTGAGATTCTCCTTCCTAATGTATATGTCAGTTACGTGGCAAATAGTTCACACAAGGGCTCTACCAGGGCTCGGGGAGAAACAGG